>SJYV01017676.1:353212-382991 GCA_006410875.1 Neotragus pygmaeus | reverse complement strand
GGCCCCCCCAAGGGGGGGGAGGGGTCCTGGGGGGGGGGGGGGTCGGTGAAGGGAGCATGAGGAACTCGTGGCAGGAGCTCCCCCAGGGCTGGCACTGCCCTAAGAGACTACCAGAGGGCTGCTCATGCCTCATCTTCTTCCTTTGAAAAATGGGGACATGCGCTCCCCCCAACCTCCCCCTGCAGGGGAGTGCTGGTGATTAGTTAGATAACATGTGAAGCATGCCCCACTTGGTGGACAGGGGCACCTTGGGAGAGCAGCTATAAAACTCAGAGGAACAGGCTATCATCAGCCCGATCACTGTTACTGTCACTTTCATCACGACACTCACCTGCTTAAAGGCGTGCCGTGGCTCCGAGCTGCCCAGGGAAGGTGCGGTTGGCAGCCTGGCAGGCGAGGCCGCCGGTCCCGCCGCTGCCCTGCTCCTCATCCTCTTTCTCATCCTCACACATTCATGTCCAATAATCCGGGAGAGTCTGGACACCCACATCACCACGTCGTACCCATCCTCCAGGGCCACATACCTCCCCAAGACCCACGCTCCACAACCAGTGTGCCTGTGTCTGTTGCTGATCCCACTATTTCCCTTCGCTGGTATCAATACAGGTACATGAGATGTACAGATATATGGGATGGGAGACGCATAAAGTCAGGATCATGCATGAGTTTCTCTCTTCCCAGAGCTACAAAATAAAGATGCTACATGAACTCAATGTGTTAATTTCCCAACCTATAATGATAATTTTCACATTGAGAACCAGATGGAGTTCAGATAAAGTCCAAAATCCATCAAACAGAGCCTCAATATGGCAACCCACTCCAGTATTCTTGCCTGGAGAATCCCATGACCCTGACGGGCTATATAGTCCACGGGATCGCAAAGAGTCAGACACAACTTAGCGACTAAGTGACAATGAAGGCATTAATGGCAGGGGCAACAAATCTGGGTTCAGAGAAACCAGAGCTCCCATTCTGCCTCTTACCACCTTCCTGAACCCCAATGTCCTCCTCTGCAAAATGGGGATCTTCAAAATAGATGCTGTCTAAAAGAAAACAAATCTGGACTTGGTAAGGACAGATTTTATTTGAAAGGTTTATTGCAATGCTTAGAGCTTCTGGAAAAAGGGGACAGGGATGCTTGCTAAGGAGACTGCTTTGACCATAAGATCTGCAAGCATCTCAAAGGTCGGGGGTTTTCCTTTACAGACGGGAGTAAAGAGACCAGAAAGAACTGGGTGTGGGAAAGTCAGATGAAAGGGTAGAGAGATCCCACAGATCAGCGAATGCTTTACCCTGAACCCAACCTGTTCTCAGGAGGGGCTATCTGCTGGCTCAGGCTGAGGTTAGTGGAAGGAGAGAAGCTTAAGCAAAGTTTGGTTAACAAGTATTTTGTTCTAGGCGATCAGAGGTGGCAAGCATTTCACTTAATCGTTTATGAGGGAAAGAATGGGAATGCAGAGGGTATGCCTGACTTCCTCATCGGTGAACAAGGGGGCATTTGTGCGTTGTACACATCAAATGGAGAAGAGTGGCTTTTGCAGTCAGCAGTTTTCCAAAACACAGGGAGATGACTCGGCTCTTTTCCAGGAGCACAGGGCTCAGGTAAAATTCAACCCTGTCAACACTCAGGAGGACTGTTGTGTGGATTCAATGTGACAACACACAGAAAGTGTTTAAAACAAATCCCATCAGCACTAGCTGCTCTCATATTGGTTCAGTTCAGTTCAATTCAGCCGCTCAGTCCTGTCCGACTCTTTCATATTGGTTAGTGATGGTTTACTTCCAAGATAATCCAGAAGGAAGGCTACTAGACCCAGAAGGTAGGCTACTAGACCCAGAAGGTAGAAAACGGGGTGGAGACATTCTAGAGCTGTCTTGCAGATAAGTATGTAGCCTGAGAGCAATACTGATACAGAATACAGATTTACACTGAACTTCCCCTGGACTCAGCCCCAGGACATTTGCATTTCATCTTCTCTTAAGCAAGTTGGAACTTAAGCCGAAAAGACATTCAGTGGAGTCCCTGGCCATCAAGAAGTGAAAAGGAAAAAAAAAAAAGTTAATGCACACAACCTGCCATCCCAAATCCCCAGAGAATCAGAGTGGATCAGACAGAAGACAGGATGGAGGAGCAGGAGTTAAAATGTGCAGCCGACAATCTCTCCTAACTTTTTATGTTCCGCTAAAATCAGGGGCATGCAAACCTGTTTTAAATTTACCAACAGCTTTTTAAGCTGCCACCTAGCTCTTGAGGTATTTTTAGTCAAGTAGAAATTCATTTAGACCCTGAAGTCAGGAAATGGGATTGTGTCAGGTTGCTCTTACAGAATTCCTGCCGTGCCCTTTGTCTGCCTCCCTCACTGCTTCTCATTTGCACACAATTAAATAATCACTTCACCCCCCACTTCTCTGGCATCTTCAGCATCTCCCCACAGAGGGAAAGACACCGGAATGTCAACGCCAGGTTTAAGAGGTCTCTTCTTAGTACCAACGTCACTTCCATCAGCAGGAACAGACTTAGAAAGGGGCAGGGGGAAGCAGAGCCCTGAACCAAGCCAAGTCCAGCTTTCTCCATTCACAAGAGATGTATCCCAAAAGGTTGAGGCTATATATATACATTGATCAGTTGCCAGAAAGACCTCATCACGTAGAGCAGGAAGGAAATCAAAACAATACTGTGGGCTGGAAGCAACATGAAGGACCCTAAGTGGATGGGTGAACCACCAACCCTGGCATTCAGGACAAAAAGTCACCTTGATTCCTCTTTCCTTCATGTCCCCATCGCCAATTCATCTCGAATCCACTGGCAAGTCCACAGAACCTACCACCGAAATGTGTCCAGAGCTGTCCACAGCTGGTCTGAGCTGGCATCATGCCAGTCCAAGTCCCGGTCGTTGCAGACCAACACTTGTTGCCGGCCTGGGGTCCCATCTCCACCCAGCCGCTGGATGGACCTTTGTAAAATTATAAACTAGATGACATACAAAATAGCGACTCATCCATCCAACATTTCCATCTCCCTGGGAATAAAATCTAACCCCCTCACTCTGGCCGGCAGAGCCCTGCGGGAGCTTCGTCCTGCCTGTTTCTCAGGCTTGTCTCACACCACTCACCCTCGTCCTGTGCTCCAGTGCTGACGGTCTACTGTCTGCTCCCAAAATATTCCATTTTCTCTGACACCCAAAGGTCTCTTCCCTCTGCCCTGAAACGTCACCTCCTCAAAGGGCCCTCTGGTGACCAGCCTCTCCCTCCTATCATCCCGCTTTAATTCCATGTACAACACTTATCGCTTGATTTATTTTATTCTTTTTTGATCCCCGGTTTTGTTCACTGCTACATCCTCTGCAGGCACAGAAAATATGTCCATAGCTGATGTTCAAGAAATAGCTGTCCGATGACTAAACATCCACTGGAAGAAAACACGGCTGAACCACATCAGGAGAGGAAATTGGTGAATTTGGAGGGCGTGGTGTGTTTCACATTATAGTATATCTCAACCGAGATGCTAAATCTTCATTAGCAATACAGGCTCCATTTTTGGTTCGTGAAAGTGTCAAAGGGAAAAAATAAATTCTCAGGTTCAAGTTGTTCCAGACATTTAGAAGGTTTCCAATAACTGTATTGGGTTTTTAATTTAATTACAATCAGCTAAAACTAAATTTCTCATCACACTACCTGTACTCCAAGGGCTCATAGCCACACAATGCTGGGTGACAGAGGCGGTGACAACCCCAGGAGTAGCCATCGCTCCATCAGGGAGGCAGGTGTTGGGGAGACCAGCTCTGGAGGCAGGAGGAGACCAGCTCACCGACTTTGGCCATGACCTTGGCCTCCATGTCTGACTCCGGAGAAGGGCATCATTTCTGGAAGTAAATAAGGCCACGCACAGGGAACAGTACAGCAGGTGGTAAAGAGCCCAGGCCCCGCAGCTGGTCTGTTTGGGTCACATCCCAGCGTTTATCAACTGCATGTACCCTTGGGCACGTTATTTAACCCCCGTGCCTCAGTTTACCTACATGTAAAAGGCCAGCACATAACCTAGAGAGGAGCTGAGAGGGTCAGATGAGCCATTGGCACAGTGCCTGACCAGTAGAAGGTCTCAGTAAAAATCATCGTCATCATTATCGTTACTCCTTAGGACACTCTGAGCTCTGCTAACAGAAACACAGGACAATAGAGGAGCCCCAGTTAAACCAGAGCCAAACTCCCAAAGCAGGGAAATTACCAGGAGAGCATTCATAGCCCAGAGGATTCCCATGGAAGACTTATTTGAATATAGTGACATATCTGAAGAGCTTCTCAAATAGAATCACTTTGCCACATTGACATGGAATTCTTCAGGGACCCACCCAGACCTCGTATGTCTTCTCTGTCACACCCATCCGCTGGTTGGTTAGCGGAGATTCCACTCACCAGTCCCTCCAATCAGCTGTGAGAGGCTGTGAAAGTTCTGAAGGCAGTGAAGCAGACAGATCAATGTTGTCACGGGTCTGCCTGATTTTAGGGCCGTTCAGAGAACCAGATGTTCACGATCAGGCCCATGCAAGCCCAAACCGGAGTTTCCACCCCCAGCAGTCGCTACCACATTCCTGGTGCTAGGGAGGCAGAGAAGCCTGCTTGGAAAAGTCTGGGGGCAGGTTCCTGCTGCCGTCTATCTGGAAACGACTGCAAAGCAGCATTTTCACTGCCCCCCTGGAGCAGCCTGCAAAACCGGAAACAATGCCTGCCATTCCCTCGTGAGTGACATCCTTGGAGCTGGGCCCTGTGCTGGGCACCAAAGAGACCCAAAGAGGAAGAGAAACCGTCCTCTGGGTGAGCTAGAGAAGCAGAGCTCACTCTAACACACTGTGAAAGCTCTTTCTGAGCTGAGTGACTTTGGGCAATTTGCTAAACCTCTCGGAAACTCAGTCTCCTCATCTGTCAAATGGGCGTAGCAGCCAAGCCTTCCACAAAGACTCGTGAGAACTGAGTCATTGCAAATGACAGACTGAGAACAGCTCCTGGCGCACAGTAAGTGCTCAGTTAAAGTTCTTACTCTTCATTGTAATCGTAGACTGCTTGTAAGGGGCTAAGTGCACAGTGTTAGGACAACGTATAAAAGAAGCATTGAACCCAGGGGTCAGCAAGCTACTACAGCCCATGAGCCAAATCTAGTCAGTGGCTTATTTTTATAAATAAATTTTTATTGGAACAAAGCCATGCCCATTCATTTAGGTATGGCTGCTTTCACAGTGCAGAGTCAGAGTTGACTAGTCACCAAGGAGACAGAAGGGTCCTCAGTGTCTATAACATTTATTACCTGGTCCTTTCTCATCCGATTCAAATTGGAGGGAATGAGATCCGGGGAGGCTTCCTGGAGGAGGTGACAGCCTACCTTTTCTTTGGCCAGTATTAATTTTTGTTTTTCACAGAGTTTGGGTAAAAGAAAGGAAGCAAGCCCTGCCCACCAACTCCTACGTATATTAAGTTCTACCGTGCATGGGACCAGAACCTGTTTCATATGACTTTAAAAGACTTGAGATGGTGCTGGAAGACCAGACTAGCTCATGATAACATGGCTCTCTGGCTTCTATTGTGGAATTCTGAGTATCTGTCACACTGGGCCTGCCCTCCCACAGCCCTCTCCAGCACTCCACGGTCCCCACCAGACCGACTTCCTGTCCCCATTTTATACTGATCTGTGTCCACGGCCTCCTCTCCACTGCTGTCGAAGGGCTTCCATACAAACTCTTCAGTTCCCTACTAACCCAGGAGGTAAACAAGGCAATAATCACCACTTTACAGATGAGAAAATTGAGCTTCAGAGAGGTTAAGTGCCTCCCTTAAGGACACCCGACTGGGAAATGCTGAAGTGGAACAGAAGCCAGGACCTCTGACTCAGGCTCACTACCCCTCTTCAGGCATTCCAACAAAAGCATCGGTCGTCGCTGTGATTTTTCTAGGGCACTTTACAGTTTGGGCTTCCCTGGAGGATCAGACGGTGAAGAATCTGCCAGCAATGTGGGGGGCCTGGGTTCAATCCCTGGGTCAGGAAGATCCCCTGGAGAAGGGAATGGCTACCCACTCCAGTATTCTTGCCTGGGAAATCCCATGAACAGAGAAGCCTGGTGGGCTACAGTCCATGGGGTTGCAAAGAGTCAGACATGGCTGAACAACTAACACTTACGTGTACAGTGCTCTTTCCCATACTCAAGGCCTTGAAGACAACAGAGTGTCTTGAATTCACATAGTTTGCATGAAGATTCAGGAGCATGTGCTCACCAAGGGATTAATGAGGCAAGAGTTTAAAACTACAGAAAAATAAGGACAAGGGTACAGGTCGCAGAGGTCAGAGTCAACAGTCTAATGAATCTGACCAGCACTGATTAGGCACCTGCTGGAAGCAGGTCAGAGAGAGACTGGCTTGGCTTCTGGGGCTCACAAACCCACAGGGAGGCCTGGACCTGCACAGGAACAATACAAGGCGGACTGTGTTTCTGGAAAGGGCAAAGGACACCCTGGGCTGAAATCTAGGTAGACAGGCAGTAGTTAAGGGCCTCCCCACAGGGAACAGGGTGGAGACATGGATTTGAGTGGATATGAGTGGTTTTTAGGTGGTGGGTGATAGGTCAGCAAAGCCTGGATGATATCTTCACTTCTACGGAAACCGTCACAGAGAGCCGCAGATGGGCGGCTTAAACAATGGAAACGTACTGTCGCACAGTTCTGAGGCTGGAGGACTGTGGCCACAGTGTCAGCAGGCTCGGTTCCTTCTGTCTGCAATGAGGAAAATCCGTTCCATGCCTCTCTCTGAGCTCAGGGTTCCGTGGCTTATAAAAGCATCATCCCAATATCCGCCTTCACATTCATCTGAGTCGCCTGGTGTGCATGTTCGTGTCCTGATATCCTCTTTCAATAAGGGCACCAATCACACTGGATTAGGACACCAATCACATTGGATTAGCGGACAACCCTACTCCAGAATGACCTCATCTTTACTAACTACATGTGCAATGGCCCTCTTTGCAATAAAGTCACATTCCAAGGTATCCCGGGTTAGAATTTCAACATGCATTTTGGGGAGGAACTCAATTCAACCCATGAGAGGTGATTCCCTCACGGTGGCAGGAAAGCATGGGGTCAGGAGGTGAGAGTTTCAGAGCCCTTTCTAAACCCCCTCCTTGTGAAGAACAAGGACCTGGGTTCCCTTGGGTTTTTCTGGGCAGAACCAGGGTTGCTTGAGGTTCCGATGCTGCTGGAAGGACCCTCAGATTTGAGGGAGGGGATGGACAACTCTGGCCCTGGCACCGAAGGCAGCCAGCCAGGCAAGCCCTTCTCTTCCTTCACTACAGGATGGGAAAACGAAAACTCCATTTATTTAAGAACAGACAGGCTTTAACCCGAAGTTCATTCTCCTGCTTGGCAACTTCTCAGCATCTACATGCAGGAGCAGCATCAGCAGCCCGACCTGCCACATGCTCCCAGGGCCCTAGATTGGGAAAACAATGGCATTTTCTCAACAAATTATCTCACAGCTAAAGTAATAACTTCTTTATAGATATGCCAATTCAGATTTTCATCCCCTTAACCTATCTTTAAAAGAAAAGCACTGTGTCCCCACAGCAAAATGGCAGCACTTTAATCAACACCTCCCTGCCCCCCTTTTTGTCCCCACCACCCAATGCTGAGCCTTTATTAATTTTAAGCCATTGACAGAGTCTCTTTGGAAGCTATGTTTTCATGTTGCAGGTCGACATCCTCCTGCTCTATTCCCATAAAATACACACTGTCAGAGATAAAGCAAGTATTTCTCTGGGAAGGAAAAAAAAAGAAAACCAGAACCACTGTATTCTAAATATAAGCACCAAGGACCTAGCCGACAAATTTCCCCAGTGGCTGCCATCGAATCAACTGGTCCTCTCTGGGGTTCATATTCATTATGCAACAAGGAAACCAAACTCTCTCCTAATGCTCACAGCCGTGTTAGTCTACGGCCACGTGGATGGTAAGGACAGGTGCCAGGAGTTACATCAAGCATTCAGTCAACTAACAGTGGGTCCATCTCACTGTGTTAGGTACCTCGGAGAATAACACAGCCCTGGTGCCTACTGTGTTCTTCAAGTCTACAGTCTAGGAGGGGAGACAACCAACCAACCGACCAACCAACCTACCTATCCATCTCGGACGACCAGCCAGGAAGGCTGCTCACAGCCGGAGGATGCGAGGGGCCCCTCTCCTGGAGGCCCGGCCGGGAAGAGCTCAGCTTCATCTCTGTTTCAGGCACAAGGTCCTGACTGAGCACTGCCCTCCCCGACCTCAAGCTCTGGGGGCAGATGGGCTGCCTGAGACTCCAGGGCCACCCTTAGGAGCCAGAGGCTGGGTGAGACGAGTCCACCCTATGCATCAGGACAAAGACATNCGTCTATTTCTACTTTATTGACTATGCGAAAGCCTTTGTCTGTGTGGATCAAAATAACTTGTGGAAAATTCCGAAAGAGATGGGAATACCAGACCACCTGACCTGCCCCTTGAGAAACCTGTATGCAGGTCAGGAAGCAACAGTTAGAACTAGACATGGAACAACAGACAGATTCCAAATATACATCAAGGCTGTATATTGCCACCCGGCTTATTTAACTTACATGCACAGTACATCACGAGAAATGCTGGGCTAGACAAAGCACAAGCTGGATTCAAGATTGATGGGGGAAATATCAATATCTCAGATATGCAGATGACACCACCCTTATGGCAGAAAGTGAAAAAGAACTAAAGAGCCTCTTAAGGAAAGTGAAAAAGTTGGCTTAAAGCTCAACATTCAGAAAACTAAGATCATGGCATCCAGTCCCATCACTTCGTGGCAAATAAATGGGGAAACAGTGGAAACAGTGGCTGACTTTATTTTGGTGCGCTCCAAAATCACTGCAGATGGTGATTGCAGCCATGAAATTAAAAGACATTTACTCCTTGGAAGGAAAACTATGACGAACCTAGACAGCGTATTAAAAAGCAGAGACATTACTTTGCCAATAAAGGTCTGTCTAGTCAAAGCTCTGGTTTTTCCAGTGGTCATGTATGGATGTTAGAGGTGGACTATAAAGAAAGCTGAGCACTAAAGAATGGATGCTTTTGAACTATGGTGTTGGAGAAGACTCTAGAGAGTCCCTTGGACTGAAAGGAGATCCAACCCATCCATCCTAAAGGAGATCCGTCCTGGGTGTACATTGGAAGGACTGATGCTGGCAGGATGAGAAGGGGACAACAGAGGATGAGATGGTTGGATGGCATCGCTAACTCGATGGACATGGGTTTAGGTGAACTCCAGGAGTTGGTGATGGACAGGGAAGCCTGGTATGCTGTGGTTCATGGGTCACAAAGAGTTGGACACAACTGAGCAACTGAACTGAACTGAACTGATGGCTCAGCAGATAAGGAATCCACCTCCAATGCTAGAAACCCAGGAGACATGGGTTCGATCCCTGGGTTGGGAAGATCCCCTACAGGAGAAAAATGGCAACCCACTCCAATATTATCAACTGAAAAGTACCCCCCAGAGAGAGGGGCCTAGCATGGCTACAGTCCATAGGATCGCAAACAGTTGGACATGACTGAGCAAGACTGAGAATATAGAATTTGAGAGGAAATATACTAAAGTAATACAGAAATTATTTCATAGATAAATTGCAGTATGAATGAGATCACTTTTTGGACTCAGTTCAGTTCAGTTCAATCGCTCAGTCATGTCCAACACTTTGGGATCCCATGAACTGCAGCACGCCAGGCCTCCCTGTCCATTACCAACTCCCAGAGTTCACTCAAACTCACGTCCATTGAGTCAGTGATGCCATCCAGCCATCTCATTCTCTGTCGTCCCCTTCTCCTCCTGCCCCCAATCCCTCCTAGCATCAGAGTCTTTTCCAATGAGTCAACTCTTCACATGAGGTGGCCAAAGTACTGGAGTTTCAGCTTCAACATCAGTCCTTCCAATGAACACCCAGGACTGATCTCCTTTAGAATTCACTGGTTGGATCTCCCTGCAGTCCAAGGGACTCTCAAGAGTCGTCTCCAACACCACAGTTCAAAAGCATCAATTCTTTGGTGCTCAGCTTTCTTCACAGTCCAACTCTCAAATACATACATGACCACTGGAAAAACCAGAGCNGGCGTGCTGCGATTCATGGGGTCGCAAAGAGTCGGACACGACTGAGCGACTGAACTGAATTGAACTGATGCATTTGTACTTTTATCGATCCAATTAAAATGTGTTCAATCCTTTATCCTGTAAGTGATTTTTCCCCCCCTGGCATATAGAATTCATATTGCTTTACAGGCCTCATAAAATAGTAAACATTGCTTCATAGATAATTAGCAAAAGGAAAAGAAATGCCATAAATTGTTTAAATATTTTAAGAAAATCTCAGGCAACATACAGTTCATGCAAAGTATGAAGCAAATATATCTCTATTGACTGACCACAATTTTGAAACACAGCTTCAGCAAATGTTCATATATGGCATGTTTAGAGACCACCTGTTTTTAAAGCCATCAAAAAAAATTAAGATAATTGACATATATCAGTGTTTTAGTTGTAGGTATACAATGATTTGATATGTGTGCATGTGTGCATGTGTGTGCGTGTGTGTGTATATTACAAATGACCACTACAATAAGTTCAGTTAACATTCATCACCATATATAGTTGTATTCTTTTTCTAATAAGGACTTTCTAGATCTACTCTCTTAGCAACTTTCAAATACAAAATACAATGTTACTAACTATAGTCACCACGCTGTACATTACATTCCCCAGGAGTTATTATCTTATCACTGGATATTTGTACCTTCTGACTATCTTCACCTTTGAAGTTATCTATAAAAAACTGATTTTATCACAGAGAACAGATTTTGTTACATAGATCCTTACTCATCAGAAAGATGTTATTGAGTTAGAAAATGACATTCCACATATGTCCAAAAAATATATACGCAAAGAATTAAGGACAGGTAGAGCACTGAGTTGAAGGAAAAGGTAACATAAAATGATTGAATTGATGTACAAAAAAAAAATCATTAGTTTTTATTCTAATGTGGTTGAAAATTTTCCCCATCCTAAATAACATCAGTAAAGACAACTCATAGAATTGAAAGCAATGATATTAAGGCAATGTAATGTAGGTGAAACTTTCTAGCTGATAACTGCCTCTGATAGCAACTGTGTTTTTAAAAATAGGGCTAATTCCTGACAAATGATGCTCTTGAGATTTACATTATTAAATCTGTAACAAGGTGAATATTATCAAATCACACTTTGTAAACAAAAGGAGTGTGGAGGCTTCTGACAATATTTCCAAGGTTTATTAAACAGTAAGTCATTGCATATCAAAATAAATCTGCTGAGAAAAGTAATTTTCCTAATTTAAATACTACTTAATAGTTTAATAATGAATTTAAAATGACATTTTAACCTGGTAATATCACCCAAATTCTCTAAGGAAAAATTTTAGAGTAGTGAAAAGCTGAACATCTCTGCTCATTAAACACACACTTATTTCATTAGGTACACTATACACCACAAATGTGTTTTTCCCAGCTAATTTTAATGTTATTTCTAGAAACTCTTTGAATAGAGATTACTAAGCTATTTTTACAACATGAGTAAAGCACTCTAAAAGGTGAATTAAATCACACACTATTTCTATATCCACTGCACTCAGCTATTGTTAAACTGTTGAAAGAAAAGGAAAAGTTTGAGAAGACAGCAGAATTGTTTACTTTGTATGGGATGAATAAAGGTAGGTAATCCCCTCTCTAAAGTATGTATACAATCTATCTGCTCAATGCTGAAAGCATTCGGCAGTCTCCCTCACTATATCTGGAGCTCAACAAAAATCTCTTGTCACTTTGAACTTTTCTTTAAATGACTCTCAATATTCCAGGTGTAAATCACATGTTCTTGTCTTTTTACTAAGTTACTATGACCAAAAAATATTACCAATACACCAAGTGTGTCTGAATAAATACAGTTAATGTCTCTTTAAAACTCAGGACATACACAACACTTGAATGGCTACTTCTTCAACTGGCAACATTTGGAGAAAGTTTTGGGGAGACAGCATTCCTCTTACTTCTTTAGAGCAATCTGGAAATGGACTTCACAAGTGCAGATAAAACAAGCTGGATTATATTTGACAAGTCTTCATGTCGTGTGACCAACTGTCCCTGTCTGCTCAGGACTGAGGGATTTCCAGGGATATAAGATTTTTAATACTAAAACTAAGAAATTCCCAAGCAAAACAAGTCTATTGACTCTTTCTCCAAGTTTCTCTTTACCTTTAATATGGTTTATATCTATAGATATAGCTACAGCCACTATTGTTAACTAATAAACTAACAATGCATGTCCAAAATCATAGTCTGCTGACTTTCCTATATCCTTAAATATTTACTGAAAGAAAAAAGGAATAGAGAAAACAAAAAACCCAGGTAATCTGAAGTCATCTGAAATCAGACCTCTGAAGAGGAAGGAAAGTATGTATGAAACCAAAACTATCTCAAAAGGGAGATTTATCCTCCTAAATTTTTCCTCCTATAGTCCATGGGGTTGCAAAAGAGTCGGACATGACTTATAACTAAACAACAACATCTATATTTGGAATATCCCCCTATTCCTCAACTGTGGCAGTATTGCCCTGTGAATGAAAGCTAAACACAAATTAACTGACAGCATCTACAAACATTTCATCTTAACTGAAATGGGCTCTCCTAATGGAATTAAACATCTAGGGAATGGTACGTGCATGCATTGGTCTGTGGTTTCAAGCAATCTCAGAACCAGATTTACTTCTCATGATGGCAGAAGGTTGACTTTTTCATTGATGAACTTTGGTTTTAAAACCCCCATGGACAACTTCACAAGGTACATCGCAATATCTTCTAATTGATACTGTGATTATAATGATTTTAATCATAAAATGCATATGACAAAACTTTTCTGAGGATGGTACCATCATCAAAACTGTATGTAGTTATTCAAAAATTACTTTTGTGTTCCTTTACCTCTTAGAGTCAGTATTTCCAAAGCACTGATACGGGAGTTGTCATTTAACATCAAAACCTGCTGTACTTATAAAATCTAGTAATTTTCTCACTATCTCTATCATCTTCCCAATTTTCTTAATGAATATCTTCTTCAACCATTGAAAATTTCCAAATTTAACCCACACTATTCCATATAAATGATATAATTTCCTATACATCAATCAGCATCCTCCATGTCAATGTTCTCATTAGAGTCCCTTCACAAAGAGTATGCCACTGCTGCTGCTGCTAAGTCGCTTCAGTCATGTCCGACTCTGTGCGACCCCATAGGCGGCAGCCCATCAGGCTCCCCCGTCCCTGGGATTCTCCAGGCAAGAACACTGGAGTGGGTTGCCATTTCCTTCTCCAATGCTTGAAAGCGAAAACTGAAAGTGAAGTTGCTCAGTCGTGTCCTACTCTTCATGACACCATGGACTGCAGCCTACCAGGCTCCTCTGTCCATGGGATTTTCCAAGCAAGAGTACTGGAGTGGGGTGCCATTGCCTTCTCTGGAGCATGCCACCTCAGTATCTAAATAATTATGCATCNCCACGGTCCCCACCAGACCGACTTCCTGTCCCCATTTTATACTGATCTGTGTCCACGGCCTCCTCTCCACTGCTGTCGAAGGGCTTCCATACAAACTCTTCAGTTCCCTACTAACCCAGGAGGTAAACAAGGCAATAATCACCACTTTACAGATGAGAAAATTGAGCTTCAGAGAGGTTAAGTGCCTCCCTTAAGGACACCCGACTGGGAAATGCTGAAGTGGAACAGAAGCCAGGACCTCTGACTCAGGCTCACTACCCCTCTTCAGGCATTCCAACAAAAGCATCGGTCGTCGCTGTGATTTTTCTAGGGCACTTTACAGTTTGGGCTTCCCTGGAGGATCAGACGGTGAAGAATCTGCCAGCAATGTGGGGGGCCTGGGTTCAATCCCTGGGTCAGGAAGATCCCCTGGAGAAGGGAATGGCTACCCACTCCAGTATTCTTGCCTGGGAAATCCCATGAACAGAGAAGCCTGGTGGGCTACAGTCCATGGGGTTGCAAAGAGTCAGACATGGCTGAACAACTAACACTTACGTGTACAGTGCTCTTTCCCATACTCAAGGCCTTGAAGACAACAGAGTGTCTTGAATTCACATAGTTTGCATGAAGATTCAGGAGCATGTGCTCACCAAGGGATTAATGAGGCAAGAGTTTAAAACTACAGAAAAATAAGGACAAGGGTACAGGTCGCAGAGGTCAGAGTCAACAGTCTAATGAATCTGACCAGCACTGATTAGGCACCTGCTGGAAGCAGGTCAGAGAGAGACTGGCTTGGCTTCTGGGGCTCACAAACCCACAGGGAGGCCTGGACCTGCACAGGAACAATACAAGGCGGACTGTGTTTCTGGAAAGGGCAAAGGACACCCTGGGCTGAAATCTAGGTAGACAGGCAGTAGTTAAGGGCCTCCCCACAGGGAACAGGGTGGAGACATGGATTTGAGTGGATATGAGTGGTTTTTAGGTGGTGGGTGATAGGTCAGCAAAGCCTGGATGATATCTTCACTTCTACGGAAACCGTCACAGAGAGCCGCAGATGGGCGGCTTAAACAATGGAAACGTACTGTCGCACAGTTCTGAGGCTGGAGGACTGTGGCCACAGTGTCAGCAGGCTCGGTTCCTTCTGTCTGCAATGAGGAAAATCCGTTCCATGCCTCTCTCTGAGCTCAGGGTTCCGTGGCTTATAAAAGCATCATCCCAATATCCGCCTTCACATTCATCTGAGTCGCCTGGTGTGCATGTTCGTGTCCTGATATCCTCTTTCAATAAGGGCACCAATCACACTGGATTAGGACACCAATCACATTGGATTAGCGGACAACCCTACTCCAGAATGACCTCATCTTTACTAACTACATGTGCAATGGCCCTCTTTGCAATAAAGTCACATTCCAAGGTATCCCGGGTTAGAATTTCAACATGCATTTTGGGGAGGAACTCAATTCAACCCATGAGAGGTGATTCCCTCACGGTGGCAGGAAAGCATGGGGTCAGGAGGTGAGAGTTTCAGAGCCCTTTCTAAACCCCCTCCTTGTGAAGAACAAGGACCTGGGTTCCCTTGGGTTTTTCTGGGCAGAACCAGGGTTGCTTGAGGTTCCGATGCTGCTGGAAGGACCCTCAGATTTGAGGGAGGGGATGGACAACTCTGGCCCTGGCACGGAAGGCAGCCAGCCAGGCAAGCCCTTCTCTTCCTTCACTACAGGATGGGAAAACGAAAACTCCATTTATTTAAGAACAGACAGGCTTTAACCCGAAGTTCATTCTCCTGCTTGGCAACTTCTCAGCATCTACATGCAGGAGCAGCATCAGCAGCCCGACCTGCCACATGCTCCCAGGGCCCTAGATTGGGAAAACAATGGCATTTTCTCAACAAATTATCTCACAGCTAAAGTAATAACTTCTTTATAGATATGCCAATTCAGATTTTCATCCCCTTAACCTATCTTTAAAAGAAAAGCACTGTGTCCCCACAGCAAAATGGCAGCACTTTAATCAACACCTCCCTGCCCCCCTTTTTGTCCCCACCACCCAATGCTGAGCCTTTATTAATTTTAAGCCATTGACAGAGTCTCTTTGGAAGCTATGTTTTCATGTTGCAGGTCGACATCCTCCTGCTCTATTCCCATAAAATACACACTGTCAGAGATAAAGCAAGTATTTCTCTGGGAAGGAAAAAAAAAGAAAACCAGAACCACTGTATTCTAAATATAAGCACCAAGGACCTAGCCGACAAATTTCCCCAGTGGCTGCCATCGAATCAACTGGTCCTCTCTGGGGTTCATATTCATTATGCAACAAGGAAACCAAACTCTCTCCTAATGCTCACAGCCGTGTTAGTCTACGGCCACGTGGATGGTAAGGACAGGTGCCAGGAGTTACATCAAGCATTCAGTCAACTAACAGTGGGTCCATCTCACTGTGTTAGGTACCTCGGAGAATAACACAGCCCTGGTGCCTACTGTGTTCTTCAAGTCTACAGTCTAGGAGGGGAGACAACCAACCAACCGACCAACCAACCTACCTATCCATCTCGGACGACCAGCCAGGAAGGCTGCTCACAGCCGGAGGATGCGAGGGGCCCCTCTCCTGGAGGCCCGGCCGGGAAGAGCTCAGCTTCATCTCTGTTTCAGGCACAAGGTCCTGACTGAGCACTGCCCTCCCCGACCTCAAGCTCTGGGGGCAGATGGGCTGCCTGAGACTCCAGGGCCACCCTTAGGAGCCAGAGGCTGGGTGAGACGAGTCCACCCTATGCATCAGGACAAAGACATGGTCTCTGCAGTATCGTGTGTCTGTGTGTGCGTGTGTGTGTGTGCACGTGCGTGCGTGCGTGTGTGTGTGTTTCTCTCTCTCTCACAGGGAGGGTGGCAAGCATGAGTGAGCTGAGTGGCACACCGGGCACTGAAGGACGGACACCTCCCCCCTACCTGGTGAGGCAGAACAGACTGGGCAGGTCCAGTGAGACCCCAAGTCTCTGAGGCTGGCACCTCCCCTTCAGAACTCAAAGTGCTGTATCTTTAGCTCAGAAAGCAAGAGATAAAACTGATACAATCCTATCAAAGCTGATGATGTGAAACGCGCCACACACACACACACGCACGCACGCGCGCACACACACACACACACGCACACACACACACACACACACACGCACGGTCAAGACACAGGAAGAGTGGCAGGAAGTGACGTTAATTTCTCACTTCCGCAGGGCTGCCTCGTCTACCCTCCGTGACCGTCCTGAGAGGTGAGAACAGTCATCACCTTCTTCGCAAAGGTGATAAAAGCCAGGGTCACTGGCTTTTAAGTTGCTCTGTCAAGGGGCTGTGTCGTGATTTGAATCCAGGCAGCCACGCTCGTGCACACAGCACGGTGCATACACACAAGATCCAGACTTGTGTCCACACACAAGAGATAGGCATAAACACTGGCTTCTTCAGCGCTACTTCAGGCTCAGCTCCAGATCATCACAATGACGGCAAAGTCGCAATGAAACGAGTCACATGGATCTGTCTGGCTTTCTAGTGTGTATCAAAAGTTGTATTTACACTATACTTTTGTCTAGTTTAAGTGTGTAATAGCATTATGTCCAAAAAGCTATGCACGTGCCTTAATTTAAAAAGACTTCAGGGAGCTCGAAACGGGTGCTGGTGGCAACCTAGAGGGGTGGAATGGGATGGGAGGTGGGCGGGAGATTCACCAGGGAGGGCACATATGCACACCTATGGCTGGTTCATGATGATACGTGGCAGAAAGCAACACAACACTGTATGGCAATTATCCTCCAATTAAAAATAAATAGATGTAAATTAAAGAAATAAAAAGACTCTATTGTTAAAACTGGTAAAACCATCACCGGAGCCTCCAGTGAGTCGGAGCAGTAGCATCACAGATCACTGACCACAGACCACATTAACAAATGTAATAATCACAAAAAATTTGAAAGATTGCGAGTATTACCAAAATGTGACACAGAGACATGAAGTGAGCAAACGCTGTCGGGAAAGTGATACGGACAGACTTGCTTGCATCAAAAGGGTTGCCACAAACCTTCATTAAAAAAAGAAAAAGAAAACCTTTATAAAAAAAGAAAAAGATTACACAATGCCTGCGAAGGGCAATAAGGGAGAATGCCATAAAGTTAGGTGCGCCTGTATGAACATCTGCACCCCCATCTCCACACCAGGGCCACCCCTCTGCACACCTCCAGGGGGTGCCATTCACTCAAAGCGAAAAGTAAACATGAGCACAGAGCTTTCTGGAGGGTGACTCAGACGAGAAACCCGGATCGAGGGTTCCTGGCGGCCCCGCCGCCTTTCGCACGGTGACACGGCTGGCCCCACGGCGACTGTGCGGGAACGAACGTGCTGCTGGTTGCCTCGGCCTCAGGCAGCGGCACGACGGTACCCCGCTTCCCCTGGAATCGGAGCCCCGCGTCCGTTCCAGCCTGCATTTTCACATCTTTTTTCCCAACAGACACAAGGCCCGCTCAGTTCTGCAGAGTCGGCCTGGCTGCCAAGGCCCGGTGGAAGGACACGGCCTTGAAAAGTCACTTTATGAGGCATCCCTGCTCGCAGAGGCCAAGCCACGCGGCCCGGGCGGCTGACTTTCCATTCAGCGCGCGCCCCACCCAAAGACAGGGGTCTCGGGCACAGCAGGCCCTTGTTCTCACCCGCTGGGAGCCACAGGGAGTCCGAATTCCCGGGGATGGCATCAGAGAGCGCTTTGGCAGTAGACCCTGCTTCTGGCATCTTCCTCGGGGGCCACAGCTTGCTGTGGTTACAGCCAAGACAGGCTGATAAAAAGACTGAAAGCCCATTCATTCACCCTGAGGCCTTGGGAGCCTGGAGACACTCCAGCAGGGACTAAGGGGAGCAGGCCATGCATTACCTGGGGGCTGAGACAGACTCAAGGCAGAGAGAGAACCTGGGGCCAGGAGCCAGCAGAAAGCAGCGGCGGGGCCTCCTGTGATGAGAGGAGGCAGCAGAGGGGTTAGAAAGGGCCCTTCCGAATCTCCTCCCTGATCTCAGGTACCCCCGCCTCCCACCCACCATGAGGAGGTGTGAAGTATACTCAGTGTCCGAGTCTGCAAACCCCCGGACTGTAGCCCACCAGGTTCCTCTGTCCATGGGATTTTCCAGGCAAGAATACAGGAGTGGGTTGCCATTTCCTCTTCCAGGGATCTTCCCAACCCAGGGATTGACTGGAATCTCTTGCATCTCCTGCATTGGCAGGCGGATTCTTTACCACTGAGCCATCTGGGAAGGTATACCATGGGGAGGAGGGCGGTTCCAAGACTAAGACTTCATCTATTCACATATTCATTCACTCTTTCATCCCTTCGACAGTACTTACTGAGCAGTACTCTGTGCTGGGTGTTACTGTTCTAAGCACACACAGTGGTGAATAAAACAGTCTCCACCCTTATGCAGTTTATTCTCAAAATCCTCAAGCTCTCCCCAGGCTTCCCTCCAGTTAATCGCTGTGTGACCTGGAGCACAAGTGCTTCGGTGAAGTCTCTCCCAGGGTTCTGTGAACCACCATCTGGGAGATCCCCTGGGGTCTGAACAACACTGAGCTGGTTTCCATCCCTTGCAGCCAAAAGAGTCGTGCTCAGGAGACTAGGAAAGAAGGGGGAGAAGACAAAAAGCAGGTCTGGGAAGGCTGCAGGGAGCTGATGAGTCATTTGCTCATCTGGAAAGCAGATGGAGAGAAGGAGGCCCTGGGGAAGAGAAGCTGTGTTCATGCCAACCTTCTCCAACAGTCCTTAGAAGGTGGGGGTCAAAAGGGACCCCAAGGCCCATTAGAATAAGGAGGAAGATGCTGAACAGCTAAATCATTAATTCAAGGGAAAAGAAAAAAAAAAGTGGGCTTTTCTGTTCCTCGTGAATTCAGCATTCATTTAACAAATTATCTGGTGTGTTTAGAATATGCTAGACACTGGGCTGGGTGTGGGCATGCAAAAGGAAAAGAAAACAAAAGAACAGAGAGTGTCTCTTCTTGCAAGTGTCACACAGTCTTTCAAAGTCACCCTCTTTATTTGAACTCCTCTGCCACATTCATTCATTCATTCGTCTGCTCACCACCTGTCTGTGGGACTCCTGCTATGGAAGGTCAATTCCCACGGCCCTGGGAATCAGGGAGATCTGTATTCTAATCCTGTCATTTACAGGCTGTGTGACCCTCAGCAAGTTACTTAGCCTCTCAGAGCCTCAGTTACCACTCCTGCAAAACAAAATCATTCAGATTTCTTTTTAAGGAATAAAGGGGATCTTGCTTTAAAAGTTTTTATTGAGTCCAGTGGCATGTGCTTGGTAAGCACTTACTAAACAGTGTGCTATGCTTAGTTGCTCAGGTGTGTCCGACTCTTTGCAACCCCATGGACAGAGGAGCCTGGCAGGTTACAGTCCATGGGGATTCTCCAGGGAAGAATACTGGAGTGGATTGCCATGCCCTCCTCCAGGGGATCTTCCCAACCCAGGAATCGAACCAGGGTCTCCTGCATTGCAGGCAGAGGCTTTAACCAGCTAAGCTACCAGGGAAGCCCAACTAAAAGGTATACACAAATATATCACAAATTCCCGTGAAGTCTTCAGAACCAAAGCCTCAGGAAGGTCACAGCACTGCTCTTGGGGAGCCAGTCTCAGCTGTAGTTTCCACTCACTCCTGTTTCACACCTGAGTGATTATAACAGGTCACCCAGAAATTTCCTGACCAGGTACCCAACTGCTAGCCTCAAATAGAAACGTTCCTCCAGCTTATTCAAAACTCAGTAGATGGGACCATAATAGCCTTACTTGATATGTTTCTAGCTGCTGAAAGAATAACGTGTCAGATGTTTCGGGGGAGGGACACTGGACACCCTCCAGCGACATCCCCCAGCCTGTTCTGGGTTCAGATGCCAGATTTAGACAGTACTCAGGACCCAAATTGAGCTCTAGAAACTGGGCCAAAGGATCTGCCCATAATGACACATATTCAAACTGGAGAAAGCCTTAGTCTAGGGGAAAAAAAGATGAAAATTACAAAGACCTTCTTCCGAACCACCTACTAAAAGTGAATGGAAAGAGCAGGAAGCTGCCAAAGTGAACCCAGATCTCCTCCTTCAGAGCTCGAAAGAGTAACAGGTCAAGTTCCAACTTGCAATTTAATTCTATTTTGAAGTTTACTGGAAAGCAGAAAATAAGAATGGGATGTGCAAGAGGCCGTAGTTTGATGACAAGGAGAAAACTAAAACACACAAATTAGGACTGAAGAATTAAAAACTCCCAACAGCTTGTGTTCCCCATATCACAACAGCCCCTCAAAGCCACCCTCGTGCACAGCACATGAACAGTGATGTGCACGCCCTTCACTCCGAATCACAGTTATGGTCCTGGCTCCTCCAGCAAGCAGAGGACATGGGTTGTCAGGGATTGAGAAAGAATGCTCGCTAAAGTTACTCAACTGTTTTTGCAGTATTGATATCTGAAGGGTGTGTGTAAGATAAAGTTTGAGTTGCAAACAACAAACTCAAAAGGAATGCACTAAATGATATCAGGTGACCTGCAAGGCCTTTGGGATAACAGGAGTCGAGCTTGGAGGTTCTGCCAGGGCAGATGGTGACCCAGTCACACTGGGACTGACTCGTACAGACCCTCATGGCTATTCCCGAGTTTACATTGCTTGTGATGGGCACAGAACCCAAACTTCGACAGGCTGGTTGCCCCAGAGCCAACACTTGCATTGCTGCCCTTCACACAGAGAGCTAGCCTAGCATCCTCATTCCATCAGCTTCCACGTGAAATCCAGAAATGCTGATACAAAATGTGCACTACAGCCTTACGTGTGTAGGGAGAAAACCTGAACATTCCCAGGCTGCTGGGTCCACTCCACTTTGGTTCTCTGTTGCTGACCATCATCACCTTGCATAAGGCTTCTTGCATATTCCACACACTGAAGTAAACATTTTAATAAAGATGGCAGGTAGCCCGCTCAGCAGTAAAGTACCTGTGAGCTGGAACCAATCTGTCTGGGTCTGAACCTTGCAATCCAGCCCTTATGACCTAGAGGACTTCGGGCAATGACTCAACCTCCAGTGCAGAATGCAAATCACAATAGCACGTCTGTCACAGGCTAGCTGTGAGGCTTAGTAGAAGTGTTAGTTGCTCAGTCATATCCAGCTGTTTGCAACTCTATGGACTGTAGCCCACCAGGCCCCTCTGTCCATGGGATTCTTCAGGCAAGGATACTAGAGTGGGTAGCCATTCCCTTGTCCAGGGGATCTTCCCAACCCAGGGATCAAACTTGGGTTGCCTGCATTGCAGGTGGATTCTTTACCGTCTGGGTCACCAGATCCAAGCTAATTTAAGCCAAGAACTCAACATGGTGCCTGAACATAAATTTGTGCAAAAGTATTAGGTGGAGTTGCTATTGATACTGATAATAAAAATTAAAATAATAAAATTACAACCCCCTTCACAATGCACTGCTAGTTTCTTGAGTACCATTAAAACCAAGAGCTATCTACTTAATGCAATTAATTAATTATAATAGACCCAAATTGAATTATATTGTCTCACTCTCAGAGGGATGCTGGCAGTATCACCTCGGGCTGTTAAAAATGCCCCACCACCATGAAACTGCTTAGAAGGCATCCCTGTCATTTCACTTGATGAAAGGAAAGTTTGTTGATTTTTGAAGAAGTCTTTTGGCCACAAGGCCTCATGACACTGAATTGAGAAAAACTGCAAATGAAAACACTGACTAGTTGGCTCTGGGTCGGAGGGTCACTGCTCAAGGGGGTGACTTTTTCGAGACCCCCATCTCTAACAGCTCTGGGTCAGTGTAACTATGNATCAGACCAGCCAACCCTAAGCTGTTCACTCTGCCTTACCCTGCCTGCCTGCCCTCAGAAACCCCAATAAGCGCTCTGGCCCAGAAGTTCCCCTCCCTCCCGTCTTCCACTTCCTGCATCTCATTTCCAGGAAAACCGTGAATCACGTTAACTTTTTCTCTCCATGGCCCTGGCCTCTCCAGGTCATCACTCAGTCACCTTAATGAACTAAGACCTGGGCACAGCATCGGGTGACTCATGGGTGGGTCTCCTTGTGAGTGTCCTGTCCTCCCCACCTCCAGCCTCAACTCCCCTTGACTAATAAGTGTGTCTCGACTGCAACCACAGGAAGCCTTGACACATACAATGAGAAATGAGAAAAAGAACATTTCTGCAAAGGGAGGTGAAGAACAAATCCCAGATGGGTTGCTGAGAGTCCTGGTTAAGACTGTGGAGCCAGTCAGCCTGGGTGTGTGTGAACCTTTCCTCTGCCACCTACTCACCTGGCTCAGCTGTTCCCACCCTGAACTGCCCTTCCTCAGCGGGACCTGTGACACCAGAAGTGAGGTGAGGATGAAAGCACATTAATAAGGGGACGTGCCCGGCACAGAGGATGCTGTCTGCGTGTTAACTGCTACCATTTCAAATCAGGCACCCAGAGCAGCCAGCCCTGTGGGAGGAAAGATCATCCCAGTATTCTTGGTTCAGCACTTAACACACATCTGGTACAAACACTGAAAACCATCTTCACACTGCAAGCCAACTGGGTAGGCATGATTATCGTCCCCATTATACAGATGAGAAAACTGAGGCTCAGGAGGTTGGTAGTCCCCAAAGCACCAAGCTAGGAGTTGGTGCATGCAACCAGGATTTCTGATTCTAAAAGCTCTCCTCTCTTCTCTGCACTTTCAACCTCCCTCATTTCTTGTCCCCCAACTTCAATGAATATATCCTGAGCTCGGTGCCAGGCTCCAGGCTGGGAGCTGAGGGCACCAAGTCTTTATGACTCTTACAGGATCGTTTGGGGGAAGGTCATAGAGGCTGGTGGCAGCAGTAAGTGGAGCCATGCAGATGGAGATCAGAGCTGTGAAGGGGAAGCAAAGGTTGCTGTGGGGTTGAAAGAAACCTAGAGACCGGGGAAGGCCTCTTTGGTGAAGAACGTTCTAGGCAGAAGAAAGGCAGGCATGAGGGCCCTGAAATAAGGTGGGGTTCGAAATGTTTATGGAACTATCTGGAATCCAGAGTGACAGCCACTTAGTAACAGAAGGAAAGCCATATAGGATGGGAGTAGAGGGAGTCTCTCAGACTCAGCACACCTCACATTTTGAACCAGAACATTCTTTTTTGCCAGGGCCTTTCCCATGTGCTAAAAGTGAATTCATGTGTTAACGTCCGCTGGTCAGGTGGGGTGGGGTGGTGATGGTTGGGGGAAAAGTCATGCAAATCAGCACTGAGGGCAGGCAAAGAAATGTAACCCTTGTGCAACAGCCACGCGTGCTACAGTTTGGGGTTGGTGTCGCTTCAAAACAATAGCCAGGCAGTGATTGAAGTTCACTGGGACTCTTCATAAGTCCCAGGACAGCACTTCACAGTTTAGGCAAGACTTTATGGAGAGCTTGCAACTCCAAAGCCATGTGCTGCAAGCTCACTTCTACCCTGGAGAGTGGATCTGATGAGTGAGAAGGGGACACGGAAGAGGGGCCAGGTGCATGCTCTTTTCATTTGCTCTTCCCTGGTGGCTCAGACAGTAAAGCGTCTGTCTACAATGCAAGAGACCCGGGTTCGATCCCTGGGTTGGGAAGATCCTTTGGAGAAGGAAATGGCAATCCGCTCCAGTACTCTTGCCTGGAAAATCCCATGGACAGAGGAGCCTGGTAGGCTACATTCCATGGGATCGCAAAGAGTCGGACACGACTGAGCAACTTCACTAATAACCATTTCTAACAAGAAAGAAAATTTCACTGGGCGAGGCTTTACTGACTCATTCTTAATTTATCCTCACAACAGACTCATGTGGTAAATATTACCCTTTTTTCAAAGCTTAGAGAGATAAGGAACTGACACAGTCATCACCAAGCCAGTAAACTTAACTCTTAGCACAATCCCATCACACTCAGCTCTAGCTACACCAGCCTTCTTGCAGTTCTGCCCCAGGACATTTGCACAGGTCTGTCCTCCTTTCTTCATTCTAGTTAACTCCACTTGACCTTCACATCTCAGTTTATCCATCTCCCAAGAAGCCTTCTCTGGTTTTTTTTCCAGACCAAACCACCCTATTAAAAGCTCTCTTATCAACAGGGCTTTCTTTTCTGCATCAGAACTTGTTAATGTTGCAATTTAACAAAAGAGCCATTGTGTGCAGGCTCCCCACGGCAGGCCTATGTGTCAGATTCAAGAGGCCACAAACTCTCTGATGTTACCCTGAAGGAAAGGTGGGGTTATGTTCCCTTTGAAACTGGGTTAGACTTAGTGACTTGTCTGACTGATAGAATGTGGTGGAAGTAATATTCTGGGAGCTCTGAGCTTAGGCTATTAAGCAGCTCCTGCTGGGACTCCTGGAACATTCACTCTTGAGAAGTATCTTCCTGGAACCCAGCCACTATGCTTGAAGGAGCCCAAGCCACATGAGCTCCAGTCGACAGCTCCAGCTGAGCTCCCGGCCAACAGCCAGCCCTGTGAACGAGACGCACTGGGCCAAACCTGTAAAGGCAGCACCAGCCCATATCTGACTGTAAAAGTGAAAGTTGCTCAGTTGTGTCTGACTCTTTGTGACCCCATGGACTGAATTCTCCAGACCAGAATACTGGAGCGGGTAGCTGTTTCCTTCTTCAGGGGATCTTCCTAACCCAGAGATCGAACCCAAATCTCCACATAGCAGGCGGATTTTTTGCCAGCTGGAACCATCAGGGAAGCCCGAGAATACTGGAGTGGGTAGCCTATCCCTTCTCCATAGGATCTTCCTAACCCAGGAATCAACCCGGGGTCTCCTGCATTGCAGGCGGATTCTTTACCAGCTGGGCTACCAGGGAGGCCCTATATCTGACTGTAACACATTGGAAAACCCAAAGGAGAAACATCCTGCTGAAAGCCCAGTTAACCCACAAAACTTGGAGAGATGATAATAAATAACTGTTTAAATCGCTAAGTTTGGCAGCAGTTTGTTACACAGCAATAGATAGCCAGGTACCCACAGGATCCAGGATAACGTACATCCTAGGTGTACATTCTCAAGGCAGCAACTGTGACTAGGTGCCTAGTAAACATGTTGTTTAAGTGTTAGTTGCTCAGTCCTGTCCAACTCTTCGTGACCCCATGGACTGTAGCCGGTCAGACTCTCCGTGAAATTCTCCAGGCAAGAATACTGGAGTGGTTTGCCATTTCCTTCTCCAACATATTATCTGTGGATTAAATGAAGAATTTAATATGTGAATTAATTAATGGTGAAGGCTAGATTTGAACCCGGAGAAGGCAATGGCAACCCACTCCAGTACTCTTGCATGGAGAATCCCAGGGACGGGGGAGCCTGGTGGGCTGCCATCTGTGGGGTCGCACAGAGTCGGACACAACTGAAGCGACTTAGCAGCAGCAGCAGCAGCAGATTTGAACCAGTTCGCAAGCTTGCATGATAACTCCCTTCAGTCGTGTTCTACTCTTTGCAACCTTATGGACTAGAGCCCGTCAGGCTTCTCTGTCCATGGATTCTTCAGGCAAGAATACTGGAGTGGGTTGCCCTGCCCTCCTTCAGGGGATCTTCCTGACCCAGGTATCGAACCCAGGTCTCCTGCATTGCAGGCAGATTCTTTACCGCTGAGCCACTGCAGAAACCCCTAAATCAGTTGATAGTTCTCCAAATTCCTCTTCCTTTTCTTTTTAACCATAATAACCTCATGTTCCCTTAAAAGGAAAACATCTTTTTTTTTTTCCTGCCTATTATATTTGCTACATGCTTGGGAGGAAGTAGAGTCTTGTCACAACACAATGGTAGCCTCAGCAGCTGTCTATTCCAGGGGAAGTTCAGGGTTAAAGACAGCTTGTTCTTGTGTTGTCAGTCCTCACCATGGTGCTGCATAGTAGCTGACACACTTTTTCTGTAAAATGCCACACAGTAAATATTTTCAGCTTTGCAGACCATAAGGCCTCTTGCTGCAACTATTCGATTCTACCCTAGGGTGAAAGCTGCTGTGATGACACGTAATGAATGACTGCAGCTGTGTTTCAATAAAACTTTATTTACAAACCTGACAGCAGGCCAGATATGTCCATCCCTGATACAGAGTGTAATCCAATCATCTTTAAATTTGGGAGTGACCATGTTTGGAGAATCCATGACATAGACAATGCCTCTGATGGAAATGACTTTCGGTACTCAATCCTGCATTGTAAATGACAACTTTTACTATATTTGAGCATGGACAAGTAGGTTCAGGTGCCAAAGATGTAAGAAAAAGATACAGTAAAAGAAATTAATGTAAAAAAAATTTTAATATCAAGCAAAATATAATCCACTGACCTCTTTTCTTTGTCTATAAATTGGGGTGGGGGCTTCCCAGGTGGTTCAGTAGTAAATAATCCACCCACCAAGCAGGAGACGTGGGTTTGATCCCTGGGTCAGAAAGATCCCCTGGAGAAGTAAATGGCAACCCACTCTAACATTCTTGCCTAGAGAATCCCATGGACAGAGGAGACTGGTGGGTTACAGCCCATGGAGTCTCAAAAAGTCAGACATGGCTAATATCTGGGAGGCTCAGGAGAGCAACATTCCATGAGAGGGGTATTTGGAAAGTACCGAGGCAGCTCACAGCAAAGAGAACTTCCCCTCATAAGCCCTCAATAAATTATTATTTTTTTAATTTATTTATTTTAATTGGAGGTTAATTACTTTACAATATTGTATTGGTTTTGCCATACATCAACATGAATCTGCCACAGGTATACACGTGTTCCCCATCCTGAACTCCCCTCCTTCCTTCCTCCTCCCTCCATCCCTCTGGGTCATCCCAGTGCACCAGCCCCAAGCATCCAGTATCATGCATCGAACCTGGACTGGTGATTCATTTCATATATGATATTATACATGTCTCAATGCCATTTTGACAACTAACTGAATCTGTGTCTATTAGAATGAGAGTAATCCACTTATTACTATTAGCCCATTCAACAATAAAGCTCAACTACTATGTGAAGTTTATTCAAAGCAGCACAACCTTGTCAAGTGGCTTCCTTACTCTTTTGTCATTATGGAAGCCTTCACTTTCGAAAAGTATGATCTAGGTTAGCCAAAACTGGCAAAATAACTGAACTTATGTATATACAAGGCATAGTGCACAAATTATGAGTTGCACCCAAACTCTAGATGTCAGAGTTATATGGTTAATTTCTTAATCTATGTATTTTAAAATAATTATAGGCTCAATATATTAATTTTTAAATGAGTCACAAAGGCAAGTTTGTGTTCATTCTCAGGCAACAGAAACTTGCTTATGCTAATTGTTATCAGCAATAATGGCTCAATATACAAAGGATTTCTAAACTCACAAAGCAGTTAAAAAAAAAAAAAACACAGTATGGCATCATTTTATTCTTAATCAGACCCAGGAGTGGATGGAATAGGTATAACTGTTTTCATTTTATAGGTAGAGAAAGTGAAGTTCACGACAAATGCCAGTGACAGGCCCGAGGTCACAATTCATAAGTGGCAGAGAGGTGGCTGCAAACCGCCCCTTTCAGCCCCAGCCCCTTGCACATGAAACAGCTCAAGAGAACAGGATAACTCCTCTCCAGTTATAGTTAATATGCAACATCTCTTTCCATTGTTCTCTGCAAAGTTTAGCAACATCCAAAAAAATGTTCTTGCCTAATTATCAGATTATTTTTTTTTTTTTTTGGCCAAGGGTCCAAATGTTCAATTGAATAGGCGTGCATATTATTTGTCACATCATATCTTTAAAGGAAGGCAAATGTCCAATAATGACCCAAGGGCTTGGCTTGTAAGCACGTTTCAACTGAAAACATCAATTTACTGTCTGAATTTGCCTCCATTTCAACAACTGAATCTTTCTTAATTGACTCAATAAATAAAATGCACTTTGAATTTAAACGCCAGGGCAGATGGTGAGTTGGTCCAAGCCAGATGGCCCCACCTTTGGGATCTCAGCAAACCTAAGCAAGTGGCTTATGCCGTGGGGCTCTTGAACCACCAGAGGCAAGCACCGGTATCCCATTCCTACAGCTATGCTCATGCTGGGATTCTCTTTGCTTTGCAAGTTGGTTCACCTTATTAGCATCACCTTTCAGATCAAACTGGACTCTGTTAACAAAATTAATAGTTAGACATATATTTTGATCTTAAAAGAATACGCCTGGGCTTTGCTCACTGTTCTTTTTATGGGAGGCTGAGGTGAGTCCAAGATAGAAGAATCATTGTGAAGTCCCTGAAAAATCTGTGCCAATTAAGGAGTGGCGGACTGTATTTCCAAAAATGGCTGCAATTATGTCGCCCATCCCATACAGTTTTCTGCAAGGTAACCTTGCCAAGCATATTCCCTCTCCACATCCCAACATGAGGTGGGCCTATTTTCCTAGCCCTAGAATTCGGGCGGGCCCTTGGACTGCTCTGAGCCACAGAACTGGCCAGGGTGATGCTCTGCTTTTCTCCTGGCTCCTGGAAGCAAGCGGCCACAGAAGCAGCCTCACTCCTCTGAGACCATCACACTGCGAGCAAGTCAAGTTACACAAGAGGCTCTGGCAGACAAGATGCCACATGGACAAGGAGGGAGCTGAGGAGGAGCAAGACACCAGACATGTGAATGAAAAGGTCATCCTAGAACTGGGTCCTCCAGCCCCCGCTGCAGAAGCAAACCGCCCGACAGAGCCCTTCCTGCATCCCTCACCCACAAAACCATGAAGAAGATAAGACTGTTGTTTCAATTCACTAGGTTTTCAAAGAGCTTGTTGTATACTAGAGAGCTAGTCATGTCGTATTTTTAATATGCAGTGTTTTTCATAGTTATTTACAATGTTGAGTTAGTTTCAAGTACACAGCAAAATGATTCCACTATAGATTTTATATATAAAATCTATATATCTTTATAAAGATACATAGATTTTCAGGTTTTCAGGTTCTTTTCCATTATAGGTTATTTTAAGATATTGAGTGGGCTTTCTAGGTGGTACTAATGGCAAAGAACCCACCTGTCAATTCAGGAGAAGTAAGAGATACAGGTTCAATCCCTGGGTCAGGAAGATCCCCTGAAGGAGGGCATGGCAACCCACTCCAGTATTCTTGCCTGGAGAATCCCATGGACAGAGGAGCCTGGCAAGCTACGCTTTATGGGGTTGCAAAGAGTCGGACACAACTGAAGCAACTTA
>SJYV01017676.1:322976-353112 GCA_006410875.1 Neotragus pygmaeus | reverse complement strand
TGTAGGTTCTTTTGTACACAATACGTAGACCTGTATTTTAAGCTTGAGTGACAAGGAGAAATCTGATTTCTTGGCCCCTGAAAGACTCAGGCAAAATCAAAGGCAGCAGTGGAGACACAGATACAGAGAAAAAAATTACGGACAGGACGGGGGTGGGGCTGGGAGAGGGCGGGGTGCGTGGAGAGAGTAACGCGGACACAAGTACATGGCTATGTGTCAAATACACAGCCCGTGGGAACCTGCTGTGTGACTCAGGGAACTCAAAGAGGGTTCTGTGACAACCAGGAGGGGTGGGATGGGGAGAGAGGTGGGAGGGAGGTTCAAGGAGGAGGGGACATATGCTACCCACGGCTGATTCATGTTGATGTTTGGTAGAAACCAACACAATATTGTTGAAACAAACAGCTCACTATAAAGAAAGCTGAGCACTGAAGAATTGATGCTTTTGAACTGTGGTATTGGAGAAGACTCTTGAGAGCCCTTGAACTGCAAGGAGATCCAACCAGTCCATCCGAAAGAAGATCAGTCCTGAGTATTCACTGGAAGGACTGATGCTGAAGCTGAAACTCCAATACTTTCGCCACCTGAAGTGGAAGAAATAACTCATTGGAAAAGACCCTGCTGCTGGGAAAGATTGAAAGTGGGAGAAGGGGATGACAGAGGATGAAGTGGTTGGATGGCATCACCAACTCAATGGACATGAGTTTGGGTAAACTCTGGGAGTTGGTGATGGACAGGGAAGTGTGGCATGCTGCAGTCCATGGGGTCGCAAGGAGTTGGACATGACTGAGCAACTGAACTGAACTGAACTGTGGCTCAGCTGGTAAAGAGTCCACTTGCCAACGCAGGAGCCCTGGGTTCGATCTCTCGGTTGGGAAGACCCCTTGGAGAAGGGAAAGGCTCCAGTATTCTGGCCTGGAGAGTCCATGGCGTTACAAAGAGTTGGATAGGACTGAGTGACTTAAATTAAAAAAGGATTCCATGGACAGAGGAGCCTGTGGACTACAGTCCATAGGGTCACAAAGACAGACACGACTGCGTGACTAAGCATGCATGCAAGCACAAGGCATGCATGATGTGGAAGCACCCCAGAAAACTGGAGAACGAGAAGGGCACACCAAATCCTCGCCCGTACTTTGTGGAAAACTTTTATGCCAAAGATTAGAGTGACCGACAGTAAAGTATGCTTTGTGTTTGCAGCCTCACCTTGAAAGGGCAAAATCCTTGTTTAAGTACATAGCTTTATCGCAGTTTCATCACTATAATCACTATATTCCTTTCTTTTTACAGAAGGAAGGATAAGCAAAAGGAACTGATCCAAATCTAGACGGGCTGCAGATTACAGTGATGTCAAATTGTTGAGAAAGAAGTGAAACGACTAATTGTTAAAATTAACAACAATTCTCATTTAAACATTTTTAAATGGTTAGATCTACCATTTCCTAGTAAGTGGATAAGTAGACACATGCTCAGTCATGTCTGACTTTATGGCGCCATGGACTATAGCCCAGTGGGCTCGTCTGTTCCTGGGATCCTCCTGGCAAGATTACTGGAGTGGGTTGCCATCTATTCCTCCAGGGGATCTTCCGGACCCAGGAATTGGACCTGTGTTTTCAGTATTGCAGGTGGATTTCCCGCCACTGAGCCACCAAGGAAGCCCACACTTACCTAAGTTACTGCCAGATCACCCAAGTTGGCTACTCAAGTGTTCCCAAACTTGGGTTGGTGACTTTATAGGCTGCCTTGGGAGATGATGTCCAACCGCTTCTATTTCGAGGGTCAAATCATTTGCTGAATGATTGCATTATTTCTAATAGCAAGAAAACTGAACAAGTGTCTTCTCCAACACCACAGTCCAAAAGCATAAATTCTTCAGCGCTCAGCTTGCTTTACAGTCCAACTCTCATATCCATACACGACTACTGGAAAAACCATAGCTTTGATTAGAAGGACCTTTGTTGGCAAAGTTAAGTCTCTGCTTTTTAACATGCTGTCTAGGTTGATCATAACTTTTCTTTCAAGGAACAAGCATCTTTTAATCTCATGGCTGCAGTCACCATCTGCAGTGATTTTGGAGCCCCCCAAAATAAAGTCTCTTCTGTTTCCCCATCTATTTGCTATGAAGTAATGGGATCAGATGCCATAATCTTAGTTTCTGAATGCTGAGTTTTATGCCAACTTTTTCACTCTCCTCAAGAGGCTCTTTAGTTGTTCACTTTCTGCCATAAGGGTGGTGTCATCTGTATTTCTGAGGTTACTGATATTTCTCCCAGCAATCTTGATTGCAGCTTGTGCTTCATCCAGCCCAGCATTTCTCATGATGTATTCTGCATAGAAGTTAAATAAGCAGGGTGACAATATACAGCCTTGACGTACTTTTCCTATTTGGAACCAGTCTGTTCCATGTACAGTTCTAACTGTTGCTTCCTGACCTGGATATAGATTTCTCAGGAGGCAGGTCAGGTATCTGGTATTCCCATCACTTTAAGAATTTTCCACAGTTTGTTGTGATCCACACAATCAGCTGTGATCCACACTGACTGCTTTGATNTCCATGTACAGTTCTAACTGTTGCTTCCTGACCTGGATATAGATTTCTCAGGAGGCAGGTCAGGTATCTGGTATTCCCATCACTTTAAGAATTTTCCACAGTTTGTTGTGATCCACACAATCAGCTGTGATCCACACTGACTGCTTTGATGCAGTCAGTAGGGCAGTAGATGTTCTTCTGGTATTCTCTTGCTTTTTCGATGATCTAATGGATGCTGGCAATTTGATCTCTGGTTCCTCTGCCTTTTCTAAATCTAGCTTGAACATCTGGAAGTTNGCAGCAGGCCCCACGGCTGCGCGGAGGTGGCGGCCGTCACCTGGCCTGCATGCGATGACAGCCCCCTGCTCATTCAGGAAGTCCCAGCCACCGCAACCCCAGCATGGAGGCTCCTCGCAGCCCGCGATGCAAAGTTGCCACAGAAAAGGCAGCTGATTAATACCCTCAGACGGTCTATTGTCTGAATCCTGTCACCAGAGAAGAAACAGCTGTTTACAGTTTGTTTATTTGTCTTCCTTTGGAGCCTTTTTGAGGAAACACAAACTCTTGTTCTCCAGGGCACAACTCAGCAGCTGAAGGGAGTGAAGAAAACGGTGTTTATTTTTAACAGGATAAAGCGGGGGCGGGGGAGGGGGGGTGCCTCAGGAAGTCTGGACACAAGCGGAAGACACCTCGCTGGGAGGCCACAGGCCTTAGGGCAACATCTTAGACAATGTCAGCCTCTCGAGAGAGTCCAACTCCCAGTGGAAAATTTAGGCACGGGCCATGGGGGTCTGCCAAACAGTGGACTCGGGTAAGCACCAGCAGATATGAAGCCTGGAATAGCTCTTTAGAGCTATTTAGAATTCTCTTGGAATTGAGAAAATAAGGTACCCTGGGAAAATAACCACCTGCTACTAAATACGCTGGTATTCTGCACAGAGCCGCCATGTACAGTTGTGCAGGTTGGGCACTGCACACAGGGCCCGGTGAGGGGGAAATCTAGCCACTTTCCACTGTCCAAGACTGCAGTGCTCATACGAAGGGGCATCTTTTCTCTGCACAAGCATTGCTTTCTGGCCAAGCCATGTCGCCTCCCTAGCATGGCCACTTTTCTCTAACTCCTTAATGGCATCAGGCACCAGCAACCAGTGTTCACCAGCTCAGGTTGAAAACCCACAGGAAGAAAGAATGAAGGCCCCCCTTTCCTTCCACACCCAGGGCTTCTCCTGGCCCAGAACCTCTTTTCTCCTTCTTTCATCAGGTTCATCCCCTATCACCTAACTGACAGGAAGGCTAAAAAGCACTAACTTCCTCTGCGTTCAAGCTTTCCCACAGGTTCAGCTACAGTGTAGAGTTAAGCAAAGCCCTCTCACAAGTCAAATAAGGAAGAGAAGGTGTCAGAAACTTTCTATGGGGTCTTAGATCATCTGACTGTGGGCTATGAGCCCCTGATTCCCTCAACAATGGAACACAAGGAAGAAGTTCACATATGGATAAGACACATGGAGTCAGGGATCCAGAGGCACCACAGGCAGCCTGAGGTAAGGAAGTGGGAGAAAGAANCAGAAACTTTCTATGGGGTCTTAGATCATCTGACTGTGGGCTATGAGCCCCTGATTCCCTCAACAATGGAACACAAGGAAGAAGTTCACATATGGATAAGACACATGGAGTCAGGGATCCAGAGGCACCACAGGCAGCCTGAGGTAAGGAAGTGGGAGAAAGAAGAAAAGGTTTGTGGAGGTACAAGGGTAAAAAAGATCTGGTCCAAGGCTGGTACTAAGTGCACAAGTTCAAACACACCCCAGAAAGTAGCTTTCACCTCTGGGCTCTGGAGTCACAAGAAAAACATCTCCCTGTTCCAGAGAGAGGCCAGAGTGGCTAGGGAGGTTCCTGGTGAGATATGTCAATGGCCACCGTGCTTGCTAGACCGGCAAGCAGAGACCACTTCTGAGCATCTCTCACGATGCTAACGACCACCAGTCACTAATCTCACCCTGAGGGTGGGGTCTGGGTCCCATCAGTCTCCCTTCTGTGCCCAGCAGGCTGTCAGAGGGAAAGGATGGGCCCTGAGACACAGCTCCATCTATGGTGTGTCACCAAGCTCGCTCCACTCCCTGCTGAGAGAGCGCCTTGTACCCGGCCCTGAACCCTCCAGTCCTGAGAAGCCTCACTAGGCTACATGAGTGTCTGCCTGTGTTCAAACTCCAACATACACTATCCCTGCCACCTGCGTATCTGACTCACCCTGGAGCAGGCCTCTTTTTTCTTTCTTAGACCGCTTATGACCTTCTGATTCTCTTTTCTAGAACAGGGGTTGGCAAACGATAACACATGGGTTGAATCCGGCCCCCTGCCTAAGTTTGTAAATAAAGTTTTATTGCAACACAGCCACACCCCTTCATTCATACTGTCCAGGGATGCCTTAACTGTTTGTTTGTTTTTTTCTTAATTTAAACTTTTTGTTTTCTGGTGAAAGTGAAGTTGCTCAGTCGTGTCCGACTCTTTGCGACCCGTGGACTATAGCCCACCAAGCTCCTCCNATACTGTCCAGGGATGCCTTAACTGTTTGTTTGTTTTTTTCTTAATTTAAACTTTTTGTTTTCTGGTGAAAGTGAAGTTGCTCAGTCGTGTCCGACTCTTTGCGACCCGTGGACTATAGCCCACCAAGCTCCTCCATCCACAGCCAATTAACAATATTGTGATAGTTTCAGGTGAACAGCGAAGGGACTCAGCCATACATATATGTGTATCCATTCTCTCCCAAACTTCCAGGCTGAGTTGAGTAGTCATAACAGGGATCTCGGGGCTTCCCTGGTGGCTCAGATGGTAAGGAATCTGCCTGCAATGAAGGATACCCAGATTCAGTCCCTAGGTCAGGAAGATCCTCTGCAGAAGGAAATGGCAACCCATTCCAGTATTCTTGCCTGGAAAATTCCATGGACAGAGAAGCCTGGAGGGCTACACAGTCAGTCTATGGGGTCACAAAGAGTCGGACACGACGGAGCCAATTACACTAACAGGGACCTTATGGCCCATGAAGCTTAAAATATTTACTNCCCCAGCACAGCACAGTGCCCACCACTGCCATAGCCAGACACAGCTGCCAGGCCCCTCGCTGCCACTTCTCTGGGCCAATGCTACTAAGCAAGAGTTGGTATGGGATGCCAGTACCAAACAAGCCCCTTGAGAACAGGATCATGGATGGGTGAGTTTGGATACTGTCTCTTATACACATCTCTGGTCCCCGCAGAGGGCACGGGGCAACCAGAACCACCTCCAAGCCCAGGGCCCATGGCCAAGCTCGCTGGGTAGACAAGAGGGAGCCTCAGAAGATACCCTGGGCTCGAGGGAGAAGGAAGCCCTCCCCCTGTATACCCCCTCATCAGCCTGTTGATTGGAATCTCTGAAAATGGTTTTCACAATTCAGTTAGCAGCAATCAATTATTCAGGACCCCACTTCCCACAGACTCACACTGTCACTGTTAGCAAGATAACTTCTGGACTCTGCCCAAAAGTCCTGCTCCAGGCTGCCAGGCGCCGCCCCCCCTGTTTATCTTCTCCCTTCCCCAGAGACCCCCAAAGCCCAGCAAATACTACCCACCCTGACACTGGGCACACAGACCGGTGGACAAGGTCCCTCACTGCCCAGAGCCTGGGGGTCAGAGAGCCAGGGGCTGCTCCCAGCCTGCATGACTCACTTCAGGTTTTGGGGCAGAAAGTCTGACCTCAGTTTAATCCAACTGGAAAACAGGACTCAGGAATTCCAGACCCTTTGCCAGGCTCTGGGATGAATCCCACGTTATTTTCTAAAATGCTTCAGTCTCAGAAAACACTGTGTTCTATAGAAAGCACGACCTGTGAGGGTCTCGCAGGCATGCTATCACCCTTTCAAGCTCATGGTCAAGAACTTTTGGTGCTTGGCAGGGGCGTATGAGCCATTAAGACCAGCATTACCATTTTTCCTCTAAACACGTGAGGCCCTCTTCAGGAGCAAGTTCTCACATCCCTGAGCGGCCAGAAGGGAAGCAATGTTACCAGACACCCCTGGGAAAGACTTGCAGGTTCTGGCATCAGACTCATCAGTGGTCGAGCACTAGTCTTGCTGCTTAAACAGGCATGACCTTGCCTGCAAGCTACTTTTTCTCTGAGCCTCAGTTCCCACATCTGTTAAATGGGAGAGTAGTGGCACCTACCCCACGTAGGGCTGTAGTTTGTAGTAAATAAAACAGCTCATGTGAAAGCACTCAGGTACCATCTTGTTTGGTACCTCACAGACACCATGGCCTCTTAATTCTAAGACCCTGTTGCTTCTGAGATGCACTGTTGCTTTGTTCCAGGGCAACAGGCTGCATGAGGAAGCACAAAAGAAAGGCACATCAATTGTAAAACCCATGCCAGATGTTAGAAATGCTATTTGTTCAATGCAAAAATATGCATCTTAAAATGAATTCAATTATTACCATCATTACAATCACTAATTTTAGGTGAGAAAGCAGGTACAGAGAGGACACGTACAGAGAGTACAGAGAGGACTGAAGGGCACACAGTCATTCACGGCTGAGCTGGGAACAGGATCCAGTCCTCCCATCTCTCTGGAGGGAGGAAGGCGAGGAGGAGCCGAGTTATCCAGGCAACCCCTCCCTGCTTCCAATTCTTCCTCCTCTTCTCCCCTCTTTGCTATTCTCCTCCCCCCTCCTCCTCTTCCTGCAAAGATGAACAGGAATAGAACAGTTCCTCCGAACTTGGAGAGCCTATCCCTCTTTCCCTCTTGGGAAAGATCTGGCCAAGCCTGCGCCTGTCCTCCCAGTCTCCGGCTGCATCTGCATGGGGCCAGCCGAGCATGGCAATGGAGAGAGGACCACGTATCCCGCCCCATCCCTGGTGAAGATGCCACAGCGACCAGCCTCTCACTTGCCCTGCCTGTGGTCCTGGAAAACGGGAGTCCCCGGAGAGGGGAGAAGCAGTGGAGGTCTGCCAGGCCCATGGGCAGGAAGGAAGGAAGGGGCCAGGGCTGGCAGAGGGGACCTCCCCTGGTCCAACCAGGTTCAGCCCGTTCTCAGTCACACGAAGAGGACTTAGCATTAGGTGCCACGGTGGTTAAGAGCATGGGCTCCACACCAGCCTGTCTGGGTGAGAAAGCAGATCCATTTCCAACCAGCTGGGCCATCTTGGGGGAGTCACTTCCCCTCTCTTGCCCTACTTCCTCAGTCCACAAAACAGTGACTTCCACAGTGCTCACATCCCAGGGCGCTGGAAGCATTAAGAGTGAAATGCTTGGCATGTGTAGTGCTTAATAAATAGCACCTATTATTATTATCATTTAATTATTATAATTCAGTAACATCATGAATGTCTTCATCCACAGGCCCCTGCATCAGGTACTAAGACCACACAGTAAACCCTAAGGTGCTGTCAGGAGGGTTAGGGCGCCAACGAGAAACCAACGAAACTACACACGATTCACGTTCTAGCAAAACTTTGCCTCCGGATGGTAAAATGTCATTTGGAAACAGGGCCCTCTAGCTCTTTCTTTTAGAAAATCTGATCTTTCATGCAATGACTGAAGGAAACAAACAAATAAACAAAAACACCTACTGAGCATCTACTGTGTGCCAGTCACCACTGTTCTAGCCCTGGGGAGGCCCTGACGGGGGCAGGGGAGGGGAAGAGATCAGCTGTGCTGGTGACGGGGACTCCTGATACGGTCTCTCATGATACTGGAGTTTATCATTAAGCAGAGGGGTAGATCTGGGAGGTGGAGGGGCAGGGAGGAATAAGATGCATTTCTGCAAAGGAGCTGCCTCCCAGGTGGTGCTAGTGGTAAAGAATCCGCCTGCCAATGTGGGAGACATGGGTTCAATCCCTGGGTCAGGAAGATCCCCTGGAGGAGGGCATGGCAACCCACTCTAGTATTCTTGCCTGAGGAATCCCATGGACAGAGGATCTGTTCTTCCGCGAGTCAGACACCAGATCCGCTTTGTGAAATGCAGAAGTGACCCCAGCACAGCACAGTGCCCACCACTGCCATAGCCAGACACAGCTGCCAGGCCCCTCGCTGCCACTTCTCTGGGCCAATGCTACTAAGCAAGAGTTGGTATGGGATGCCAGTACCAAACAAGCCCCTTGAGAACAGGATCATGGATGGGTGAGTTTGGATACTGTCTCTTATACACATCTCTGGTCCCCGCAGAGGGCACGGGGCAACCAGAACCACCTCCAAGCCCAGGGCCCATGGCCAAGCTCGCTGGGTAGACAAGAGGGAGCCTCAGAAGATACCCTGGGCTCGAGGGAGAAGGAAGCCCTCCCCCTGTATACCCCCTCATCAGCCTGTTGATTGGAATCTCTGAAAATGGTTTTCACAATTCAGTTAGCAGCAATCAATTATTCAGGACCCCACTTCCCACAGACTCACACTGTCACTGTTAGCAAGATAACTTCTGGACTCTGCCCAAAAGTCCTGCTCCAGGCTGCCAGGCGCCGCCCCCCCTGTTTATCTTCTCCCTTCCCCAGAGACCCCCAAAGCCCAGCAAATACTACCCACCCTGACACTGGGCACACAGACCGGTGGACAAGGTCCCTCACTGCCCAGAGCCTGGGGGTCAGAGAGCCAGGGGCTGCTCCCAGCCTGCATGACTCACTTCAGGTTTTGGGGCAGAAAGTCTGACCTCAGTTTAATCCAACTGGAAAACAGGACTCAGGAATTCCAGACCCTTTGCCAGGCTCTGGGATGAATCCCACGTTATTTTCTAAAATGCTTCAGTCTCAGAAAACACTGTGTTCTATAGAAAGCACGACCTGTGAGGGTCTCGCAGGCATGCTATCACCCTTTCAAGCTCATGGTCAAGAACTTTTGGTGCTTGGCAGGGGCGTATGAGCCATTAAGACCAGCATTACCATTTTTCCTCTAAACACGTGAGGCCCTCTTCAGGAGCAAGTTCTCACATCCCTGAGCGGCCAGAAGGGAAGCAATGTTACCAGACACCCCTGGGAAAGACTTGCAGGTTCTGGCATCAGACTCATCAGTGGTCGAGCACTAGTCTTGCTGCTTAAACAGGCATGACCTTGCCTGCAAGCTACTTTTTCTCTGAGCCTCAGTTCCCACATCTGTTAAATGGGAGAGTAGTGGCACCTACCCCACGTAGGGCTGTAGTTTGTAGTAAATAAAACAGCTCATGTGAAAGCACTCAGGTACCATCTTGTTTGGTACCTCACAGACACCATGGCCTCTTAATTCTAAGACCCTGTTGCTTCTGAGATGCACTGTTGCTTTGTTCCAGGGCAACAGGCTGCATGAGGAAGCACAAAAGAAAGGCACATCAATTGTAAAACCCATGCCAGATGTTAGAAATGCTATTTGTTCAATGCAAAAATATGCATCTTAAAATGAATTCAATTATTACCATCATTACAATCACTAATTTTAGGTGAGAAAGCAGGTACAGAGAGGACACGTACAGAGAGTACAGAGAGGACTGAAGGGCACACAGTCATTCACGGCTGAGCTGGGAACAGGATCCAGTCCTCCCATCTCTCTGGAGGGAGGAAGGCGAGGAGGAGCCGAGTTATCCAGGCAACCCCTCCCTGCTTCCAATTCTTCCTCCTCTTCTCCCCTCTTTGCTATTCTCCTCCCCCCTCCTCCTCTTCCTGCAAAGATGAACAGGAATAGAACAGTTCCTCCGAACTTGGAGAGCCTATCCCTCTTTCCCTCTTGGGAAAGATCTGGCCAAGCCTGCGCCTGTCCTCCCAGTCTCCGGCTGCATCTGCATGGGGCCAGCCGAGCATGGCAATGGAGAGAGGACCACGTATCCCGCCCCATCCCTGGTGAAGATGCCACAGCGACCAGCCTCTCACTTGCCCTGCCTGTGGTCCTGGAAAACGGGAGTCCCCGGAGAGGGGAGAAGCAGTGGAGGTCTGCCAGGCCCATGGGCAGGAAGGAAGGAAGGGGCCAGGGCTGGCAGAGGGGACCTCCCCTGGTCCAACCAGGTTCAGCCCGTTCTCAGTCACACGAAGAGGACTTAGCATTAGGTGCCACGGTGGTTAAGAGCATGGGCTCCACACCAGCCTGTCTGGGTGAGAAAGCAGATCCATTTCCAACCAGCTGGGCCATCTTGGGGGAGTCACTTCCCCTCTCTTGCCCTACTTCCTCAGTCCACAAAACAGTGACTTCCACAGTGCTCACATCCCAGGGCGCTGGAAGCATTAAGAGTGAAATGCTTGGCATGTGTAGTGCTTAATAAATAGCACCTATTATTATTATCATTTAATTATTATAATTCAGTAACATCATGAATGTCTTCATCCACAGGCCCCTGCATCAGGTACTAAGACCACACAGTAAACCCTAAGGTGCTGTCAGGAGGGTTAGGGCGCCAACGAGAAACCAACGAAACTACACACGATTCACGTTCTAGCAAAACTTTGCCTCCGGATGGTAAAATGTCATTTGGAAACAGGGCCCTCTAGCTCTTTCTTTTAGAAAATCTGATCTTTCATGCAATGACTGAAGGAAACAAACAAATAAACAAAAACACCTACTGAGCATCTACTGTGTGCCAGTCACTGTTCTAGCCCTGGGGAGGCCCTGACGGGGGCAGGGGAGGGGAAGAGATCAGCTGTGCTGGTGACGGGGACTCCTGATACGGTCTCTCATGATACTGGAGTTTATCATTAAGCAGAGGGGTAGATCTGGGAGGTGGAGGGGCAGGGAGGAATAAGATGCATTTCTGCAAAGGAGCTGCCTCCCAGGTGGTGCTAGTGGTAAAGAATCCGCCTGCCAATGTGGGAGACATGGGTTCAATCCCTGGGTCAGGAAGATCCCCTGGAGGAGGGCATGGCAACCCACTCTAGTATTCTTGCCTGAGGAATCCCATGGACAGAGGATCTGTTCTTCCGCGAGTCAGACACCAGATCCGCTTTGTGAAATGCAGAAGTGACCCCAGCACAGCACAGTGCCCACCACTGCCATAGCCAGACACAGCTGCCAGGCCCCTCGCTGCCACTTCTCTGGGCCAATGCTACTAAGCAAGAGTTGGTATGGGATGCCAGTACCAAACAAGCCCCTTGAGAACAGGATCATGGATGGGTGAGTTTGGATATGAGGTGAAGGCAGAGAAAACTGCTGAGTTGGGGACATCATTCTGGAAGGGCAGGTGGGAATATGAGAGGGCCCTGAGAAGGCAGGAACATCTACTCTTGGAGACAGAGTGACTAGAAAGGCAGAGAAGCGATGAAAAGACCATCAGAGACAGCACGGTTTTGGACAACCAACAGTAAACCTTTCAATCTGTTCGAGTTGTTGTTATTCAATGGCTAAGTTGTGTCCGCCTCTTCACGACCCCATGGACTGCAGCATGCCAGGCTTCTTTGTCCTTCACCGTCTCCCAGAGCTTGCTCAAACTCATATGCATTGGGTCAGTGATGCCATCCAACCATCTCATCCTCTGTCGCCCCCTTCTCTTCCTGCCCTCAATCTTTCCCAGCATCAGGGTCTTTTTCAATGAGTTGGCTCTTTACATCAGGTGGCCAAAGTACTGGGACTTCCGCTTCAGCCTCAGTCCTTCCAATGAACACTCAGGATTGATTTCCGTAAGGATTGACTAGTCTGATCTCCTTGCAGCCCAAGGGACTCGCAAGAGTCTTCTCCAGCACCACAACTTGAAAGCATCAATTCTTCGGCACTCAGCCTTCTTCTGTTCAAGGACCACTTCCAAATCACATGTCTAAACCAGTCAACAATTTTGAGGTTTCAGGACAATGGGGCTGATGGATACACTGACAAGGCTAAGAGGAACCTTACATCAGAGAGTGCAGCACAGTGGCCCCCAAGCCCCTGCAGGCCCTGGCTCCTGCCTCTTCCTGCTGTGTATGCCCTTGCTCATGAAGGTCACTCTGTCCCCATCTCCCCCCAGTCCTTGTCTGGCCACCTTCTAGTTATTTCACTCTAAATGTCATCTTGTCAGGAAAGCCTGCCCTGACGACTCTCCCATTACTCACTGTTCCTGCTACCAGGATGTGAACTCCAGGCGGGCTGGGACTCTGCTTTGCCCACTGCTCCCAGCATGTGTCAGCACGTGCCTGGTAATACTGCTAATGAATGAATGATTCAGGGCCTGCGACTACCCTGGGGAAATCTAGACACATGATAATTATATGCGCGATAAGGCACGTAAAATGTGTAGCACATGATACATGGTAGATCATCAATGGATGCTGCTTGGAAGACATCAAAACGGAAGCCCAGCCCACAAGGCTGGTCTCCCATTCCTCCCAGAAAGTAGCCAGACAGAAGTCTCTTGCTTGGCTCCCCAGGTTCCATTCCCCAGGCCCCACCCAACCTCAGCAGTAACTGCAGGACAAGAAGAATGCTGGCTTCACAAGACCAGGACGGCATCAGACCTGGGGGCAAAGCTCTCTGGGAACCTGCAGGAGTGTCAGTGTATTCTACAAAACAACAGAACACCTTGCCAGCCTTCTTACTCTTAAAGGCAAGAGGAAGTTGGTCAATAGGAAAAGAGTGCAGAAGGCTGGCTCTGCCTTGATGTGGGCCGGCTAAGCGATAACTTCCCCTAACCCACTCCGCCCAAATAACACGAAACTTCAGAGGCTTCTCCTGCTACCCACCACTTCCTTTACTCAACAGCCAGAACAGAAGCACAGAGCAAACAATGTGAGTTAGGACCACTCAGCCCATTCACAGGTTCTAACCCTAAGAGGAACTAGATCAATATTGCGTGCTTAATAGTTAGAGGATCTTGTAGAACAATGCTACCACGTTTGTGTCCCGTTTCATGAATGCCTGTTTTTATTTCTATTTAGTCCCTTTCCTATATTCTTTCAGGTTCTCAATGATGATTTTTAAATAAAAATTGGAAACCATCATTTTCATCTCTTGCATTTAACGTTGAAATGCAATACAATATTATAAAGTAACTAGCCTCCAATTAAAATAAATAAATTTATATTAAAAATAAATAAAGTGCTTTTATAATACGCTATTAATTTTCCTCTGGGCACGGTTTTAGCCTCATCCCATAGGTTTTGATATGAAGTATTCTCATTTTCATTCATCACCCTAGAATCTGAAATTCCAAGTTTGATTTTTCCTTAAAGAGTTATATAGAAGAGTTTTGTTGTTTTGTTTAAATTTTCTAAGTGATAGCCTTTCAGAAGGTTAATTTTTAATATGTCTTATTGTTTTGTAAGTCAAGCCTGGATGATTTCTACTTTTGAAATCTATTACATTTCTTTTGAGACAAATTATCCATTTTAATTAAGGCATCATAGAACATCTAGAAAAGAATCTTTAGAAATAAAAGGCTTCTCCTAGAACACAAACACACATATACCTTTGTAAACAGTTTCATAGAATACTTATCAAAAAAGTTTATCTTTTCAGAAGTAATCCAAAGAAAGAAAGTAAACAAACTATTAAGGAGGGGGGAAATCAGAATCTAAAGATTAAAGTTCTCCTATCTAGAAATTCAGCACCTAGGAACTTTACCTGTAATGGCACTACTCTACAAACCCATTTTAAAGACTAAAACTGAGGCTGTCTGAGACTGTAGCCAGCTGTACCATTACATTTTAGCTGAGACTGCATTTCAATTCCACTAACTCCTTCACCACAGAACCAGCTGTCTTCCAAAAGAAATACTAAAACATCCTCTGAGCATCTTCTCTGGTGACATTCCTGAATTCTGTTAATGGCACAAGGCACAAACAGAAGGCGAAATTGAAACAAACAAGACTTTACCCCCTGTAAAGTGGGCTGGTCTGAAAAAGGAAGCTGCTACGACTTTTTGAGGAGCCCCAGAAAGAGTATTAAGCCATCTGTCAGCCAGTGCCAAGCAAACCTGAAAGACAAGTGGATCCCAGGGAATCCTGACATTCTTCTCTCAACTCTGTCAGTGCCTCTGCCTACAGAAGTAGGACAGCAAATGGAAAAGGACCAGCGGTGCAGGTACTGACGCAGGACTGAGGCTGCTAAACGATACTGACAACGTGCAGCAAGGCGGCTCCTTAGGGGGAATCTCTGAGCTCCACTGCTGTGGCCACGTATAACGTCTGCAGGCCCTGAAGGGACATTTCAGCTCGCTGTTTCAATGCAAAATGACATATGCTACTGAAGGCTAGTGATCTTATTGGGGACGCAGAGCTGTATTCATCTACTGCCCAGCAAGAAAACCAGAACAGCCAGAGATAAACAGAAGTCAATCAAAGCAGAAAGTGACATCAGAAGAACTCTCCTAATTCTGGCAGACCTGTGTTTGCTGCTGTTATTGCCTTTGGACAATACGGCTTCGGTATAAGAAATTCAGTGATGGTACCATGCCCAGAACCAACTAAAGCAGTTAACATCAGGCATGTTCCCAATATCCTTGAAGGTACCGAGGTGGAAGAACAGTAATCCACTAATGAATTGCGGCTCTATGGATGCTCAATTTTGCAAGACTAATTACCTTTTTTAAAGTAAGCCTGGTTTCAGGGCTTCCATACATGAAAATATCACCGACTCTTACTCCCTAGTAGGGAAAGTAAGACTTCCAATTTTAAATACACTTGTCAAGTCAACCCATTAAAAACAAACAAACAAACAATGAAGAGCAGTTAAATCAATTCCTCTCCTACATAAATACCCAATAGAAATGCTTACAAAACACTTTTTTTTTTTTTACCTAAAGACCTGCCCAAGAATGTACATAGCAGTGCTCTTTGTAATGACCAAAAACTAGGATCTTCCCAATAAACAGAACAGACATGCAAATTGTGGTATGTTCCACAATGAGATATTACAGAGCCATGTAAACAGACAATTACAAATACATAAAACAATGCTGTGGAGAAGGCAATGGCACCCCACTCCAGTACTCTTGCCTGGCAAATCCAATGGACGGAGGAGCCTGGTAGGCTGCAGCCCACAGGGTCGCTAAGAGTTGGACATGACTGAGTGTCTTCACTTTCACTTTTCACTTTCCTGCATTGGAGCAGGAAATGGCAACTCACTCCAGTGTTCCTGCCTGGAGTATCCCAGGGATGGGGGAACCTGGTGGGCTGCCGTCTATGAGGTCGACCAGAGTCGGACACGACTGAAGCAACTTGGCAGTAGCAGCTGCAGCAAAACAACGCAGATAGAAAGTCAGAAACTTTTTTGTAAAATGCCAGATAGTAAATCTTCTGGCCTTTGTTTAGTCTATTCAACTCTGCTGTTTTAGGGGGCAAAAGCAGCCACAGTTGGTATGTAATAAATGGACATGATCAGGTTCCAAGAAAGCTTTATTAATATACACTGATTAAATTTCAGTGCTTTTCTCATATCACAAAATATCTTTCTTTTGATTTTTTTCCCCCACGTATTTCAAAATGTGAAATCCTTTCTTTGCTCATAAGCCTATGAAAACAGACAACAAAGGGGCTGCATTTGGCCTATGGGCTATAGTCTGCCAACCACTGATGTGATCTCATAAAATGTAATCACAAATGATGTTCAGCAAAACAAACCAGGCAAAAGGGAGTGGAGACCATGTGATTCTATTTCTAAAAAGAAGCAAAAATAACTTATGGGGTCAGAAGTCATGACAAAGGTTACCCTTGGAGATGTTGGGATTAGAAGTGGAAATAAGAAGGACCCTGGGGAGGAGGGAGCCATAACGCTCTGGGCTCTGATCAGAGTCCTTGTTACTCAAACGTGGCCGCTTGGTTGAGCTGTACATTCACAATTTCTGCCCTTTTCTGTATGTATGTTCTATTTCAAGCGAAATTTAGCAAGTTGTTAAAATCAAGGCAGGACCATTCAACCAGCTTCAAAAACAGACATTTAAAGAGAACCACAGTCCTCCAGTTAAATTAGCTACACATTTATCATCATGGTCAGATAGTGGCCAATGCTAGAGTATTTAAAAACATTTATTAAAAGCAGAGTTAGATCCCTTTCCCTCTAGCTGTTTCTGCATTTGCTTCCAGGGAGAGGTGCATTTCATGAGTTAAAGGATGGTGCGCCCGTGGATCCCCGTCAGGTCACTTTTGTCTGTATTTATGGGAAGCTATGATGTTAGCCCGATGACCAGCTCCTCCTAGTGTGGAGATCTGCCATCCATACTGTGAACATAAATAGCATCTGGCAAAACATGTGGCCTTCAACCTGCAAAAGACCCTGCGCTGGACCCACACAAAGAAAAAGGCCAGGCCTGGCTTCCATGTGATTCTGAGAGAATACGCAGTTAATTATTTTTCCTCGCGGTCAGCAGCTGAGTCTCACCAAAATCCATGCTTGTAATTATTGCTGTAATTATTATTTTAATACAGCTCAGCAACTTATCAAAATGTTACCCTGTAGGTGCTACCTTGCTGATACAAGGATGCAGGGTAGAGGCCACTACCCCACCCCGCTCTGCGTGAGAGGATGGCGGGGACCCCAGCGGGGGTCCTTCTACCACGGCCAGACTGCCAGCTTCACCAGTGCTCAAGTCCATGGTCATTTTAATGCCCATGCTCTCTTTAGAGACGGTGAGTCACGATCTGCATTTTACATCATGGTTTGAACTTGATGTGTCTCAGTGGTTCCATTCACGCAATTGGCAAACAGTGCCACCTTTTTGCAGAGGTATAGTGAAGAATTCCTCATCAGAATTGCTTTCTTAAAACATTTTGTGCCGTTCAAGCATGTGACCTGATACACAGGCTTCCCAGCTACACTGCCTGAGTTTAGAGTCCAAGTCTACTGTCTGTGACTCTGAGCAGCTCTGTGCCTCAGTTTCCTCATCTGTGAATGGGGATAATATCGTAAGGCTGTTGGAACGATTAGATGAGATAATTCATGATATGCTGCTAGCACAGTGCCTCGCACATAGTATTTAACAGATAATAGTAGTAGTAGTAGTAGTATTTTGAGAGTAATAAACAAATCCTAACAGCGTTCCTGCAAGAAACACACCTAAGTCAGGTAGACTGGTGGGAGCCAGGGCAAGCTGGAAAGAGGGTAACCACACTCCCCTGCTCCCTAAAATTATTACTTCTTTGGGAAGAAAAGTCAGAATTTCAAAAAATTTAATGGCAACTTCAAATCAGATGTCTATTTGAAATCACTGATTTTAAAATGGTGGAGAGTAATTTAACTTAAAAAAAGAGAGAAAGCAAAAAGAAGAAAGCCAGCTCTATGCTGCTGCTGTTAATCCACCTATAACGCAGATCCAACGCATAGGCCCTGGCCCCCCTTCACCTGTATTTTGCAGCATCCACTTTTGTTGGGGTTTCTATCACCTGCTCGCTCTAATAAAGCATTTGTTTGTGCCCATGATCTTTTTTTTTTTCACTCTAAAAGAAAGTCAAACAGCAGTCACCACTGGTCCTAGGAGGAGTTAATAATCATCCATGCCCATTTGCAAACAGGCCAGGTTTTATTTCATAAGAGCCACCCTGAGGTCATCTCCACCCTGTCCTCTGTCATCACCTCTTCTTCTAAACAAGAGGGAATCAGATACAGCAATTTGAAAACTATTCTTCAGCAGGACGACGAGAAAAAGCAGGTAAGGGGAGTATTTTACATGAGGGAATGGAATCCTCTGTAACGCCTGATGACAAGCAAACAGGGCTCTCTGTGCCTTTCATAACAGCTGCCCCTTCTGAGCTGGGGATAAAAGAGAGAGAGGAAGAGAGACAATGAATAGGCTTTTATTTCAAAGAGAACATCTGCAACGCATGGTCCTACATTAAAAAATAAATAGAAAACAGCCACCAGTCTGGGAAGAAAAAAAAAAAAAGATGTCCCATTACAATTAATAAAGCACCATTTCACAAGGAAAGAAGGAGAAAAGAGAGACAAGTTTTCCAGATCCCCAAAGAAAGGAGGCTTAATGAGGTAACCACTGTATGACTTGATCTATCTAATCTGGTTTTAATACTCCCCTTAAATAATGTATACATTAGCTCTCCATTACCAAAAACATTTGTTTATTTTATTAACGTTGAGTCTGGTTGAGTGCTAAGACTTTGGGAAATTACCATGCTGTCCTTGGGCTCTCTCTTTATTGCTTCTTCTCTTGCTCATTATAAAATGATTAGTTGTCTCCATTGCCCTTTTGAATTGCTGTTCTAGTGCTGCGGTTCTGTTATCCCGGTTCTGAAGACAGAGTCTTGGTTCAGGGTTAAGTTAATGTACTCATTATAGGCCCGATTGGGGACCCATTCATCACGCCTAATTCATGTCCAACACACGGGGGACCAGAGTACAAAGAGTCAGTGTGAAGCAGAGGCCCAGCGCAAAGCCAAGAGACGCCAGGAAGGGTCCAGACTCGAGTCCAGAAGACAAGCTTCGGATGTTCCATAGCTACAGGAGTGCTGCAGAGAGTGACCCGGACATCAGAGAGGGCCCACGACAGGGACAGTTCCTCCTAACGTCTAGCTTAAATCCTTTCCACTTGGACTTGAGAACAAAACCACACAGCTGTTTACCAGAAGCGCAGGGTATCTTCAAACTGGTTAAGCCAATGGTTACCAAACCTTGGTCATTCCATTGCCCCCATCAATCATACATCTAAATTGGGGTCAGGATTAGCATCAGCACAGTATGTTTAGATCCTATAATTTAGGTGTTTTCAATATGCCAACCAATATTTTTGCTTAAATGTCACTTAACCTGCATGCTAGGCAGTAGGAGCCCTGACATGACCATTTTGCTTGACTGGCTATAGTTCCCTATTTTCCCTAGTATACATTTAAAGACATATACAGCCATGACAAGTGCTAAAACCATTCGCCAAGAAGCAAGGGCTGAGTGCATTTGGGAGGTCGCAGACGCCCTGTCTCTTGGTCTGGGTGGGGGTTGTTGTTGTTGTTATCGTTGTTCTATCCCTTAGTCGTGTCTGACTCTGTGTCATCCCATGGACTGTGACACTCCAGGCTTCCCTGTCCATCACCACTCCCAGAGCTTGCTCAAACTCATGTCCATTGAGTTACTGATGGTTGCCATCCAACCATCTCCTCCTCTGTCGTACCCTTCTCCTGCCTTCTATCTTTCCCAGCATCAGGGTCTTTTCCAATGAGTTGGCTCTTTGCATTAGATGGCCAAGGTATTGGAGCTTCAATTTCAGCCTTGGTCCTTCCGGTGAATACTCAGGGTTGATTTCCTTTAGGACTGACTGGTTAGATCTCCCTGCTGTCCAAGGGACTGTAAAGAGTCTTTCCCAGCACCACGGTTCAAAAGCATCAGTTCTTTGGCGCTCAGCCTTCTTTACGGTCCAACTCTCACATCCATACATGACTACTGGAAAAACCAGTTTTGATTAGATGAACCTTTGTTGGCAAAGTGATATCTCTGCTTTTACTGGTGGAAGTTACTGAGTGTATTCAGTACATGAAAATTCATCAAGCTATATATTTAGAATAATGTGCACTTTTGTGTATATATATTTTGGTTAAAAAAACATTTTAAAATATAGGCAAAAGTTAGGAAATAAATTTTGCACACCTATGAATACAAACTCTTTATTAAAAGCTGCTATATTAGAGACTGTGTGCCCACAAAGCGCCTTCAATCATACATGAATCAGAATCCACATGCATACTACACTTGAGATTCCTGGGGTCAGTCTAGAGGTATTCTAGCAAAAGATATCCATCCAAAATAAGTCCTCAATCGAAACTAAATAAAATGAATCAATTGCATCGTGAATAAACTTTCACACATGGCCTCTTATCTTCTCTCAGCATTTGAACTGTAAGCCACTGCATTTGGAACAACTTGATATTTTTTAAAATGTGTGTGTTTGGGGGTCATTCTGCCTCTAGACCATAAACCCCATGAGAGCAGGCACAGCTGACTCTCCCCTCATACTTTGTAGAGTACACACAGCAGGCGCTCGAGCACTACCTGTTGAATTAATGGACAGATGGAGGAGCGAATGGGAAACCTCTGATGGATTTTACTCATCATTCTCTCTTGCTCCACCAGGGATTACAAAGTGATAGCCAACTAGTCTGACTGCTCACACGTTCTTCTGTTCAAGGCTGAAGATGGGAGCACTGCCTTTCATTCATGCAGGGTTTCTGAGCCTCAATACACTTTCTCATCTACTTATCAAATCGCATCCTCAAAACCCGGTCTAGGGAAGGGCAGGGTTTATCAGCATCATCTGGCAGAAATGCCAAAAAAAGACACAAAGAGGTGAAAGTCAGGGTTTGCCCCTTGACAGAGTCGGCACTTGAGCCAAGACGCTCCAGAATATTACACTCTTCTACCCCCTCATCCAGCCCCCAGGCCGGCTCTCTGACAACTCACAACATCCCGACACGTGGTGCTGGGGGAAGAGGGCACACGGTGGTGAGGAGCACAGAGAAGGGAAGGCAGATGATTCAGAACAGGGCATGACCCACACCCCCGGCCAAAGGGAAGCCGGTTGACCAAGCGGTAGGATGCATAGCTCTACTCATGTGGCGGACACTTCTTTCACCATGTCCTGATGCCTAACGCGCATAAGAATTTGCATATTCTGGGAGTACACTAAGGGCAGGGAGAGAAGGAAGGAAACCTCCATCACCCAGAGGAAGGTAAAGGCGGTCGAGATAAAGAAGTGCTATGAATAAACCACACAGGGATCCCTGAAAAGAACCACAGGCACTTATTTTTAGCTTGGCACGGCGAACACAGACATCTTCCAGGCAGAGGCTGCAAACTTCTCAGCCAAAAGGGCTGAGTCAGGTGTCACAGGTGAAGGAAGAGATCTTGGGTGGGGGGGTGTCTCAGGAACCTGGAGGATCCCAGGAAGCCCCTCCCGACTTGGCCAGTGAACAACAGGAAAGAGTGTGGCCCCGGGCTGTCAGGTCTTCTGACTTTTTAAGGCATTCCAAACAACCACATCCTCTTCTACCCTAACCCTTACACTTTGGTGCATTTTTTATTTTAAGACAGTGGGGGCTAAATAAAACCTACCTACAGGCCACAAACACGAGGGCCCATCTTGCAAGCATCCCTCGTGGTAAGGCTGCATCGGGGACGGTGGGAGCAGGGACCGTGAGCCGGGAGGCGGCGCCCTATCACCAGGCCTTTCCAGCTAGGAAGGTCCCTGCATCACAGACAAGGAAATCCTGCCCCAGAGAGGCGAAGGGACGTGTGCATGACACACTGATCCTCCATCCTAACACTGCATGACACGCCTCCCGGGTCCTGCAACTTCCAGCAACCTGCACTCCCCACAAACCTTACCTCTGCGTTCATCTCTGGGCTCCCTATTCAACTAGAAGAAAATGAGCTTGAACTCCACAGATGGGACAGGCCAGCCTCAAGTCTGGCAGTTTGGGGGCAGGTATTAGGAGACTTGAGGGCTTTCAGGCTCCTGAAACACACTACTCCTGGCCCATCTAAAGGAGGACACCTTTCTCTTGCGTCCAAAAGAAGCCACTGTACAGTGAACTGGGCGAGGACCAGAGAGGAACCTCTCTGTTGACAGACTGTGGTCCTAACCCTCGCCAGCTGGACTGGCCCTCCGGGAGGGCAGGGGCACAACTGCCCTATTTCACAAAGGCAGTCGCAGTGCTGGGCATTGTTGGAGTGGAGGGTGGGTAGAAGGGTGGGCATGTCGATGGATGCACGCATGCATGCAAACAGGGATGGGAGAGAAGTGAGAGAGGGCAGGTGTGAAGAACAAGGGACTTACTCTGAACTGGGTAGAGACCTTTGGAACAAAGGAACTCAACCTTTGGAGTCACCACCAACCATCAATTCCTAGTCTGGCTGCCTCTCAGCTCCTTAGCTTTCATACAACTCATTGCTCTGCTTTCCTTATTTGTAATCAGAGATGAAACAGAGATGAGACTAGTAGTCCATAACTTGCAGGACAGGGATTCAGTAAGATCATGTCTTCTCAGTATCTCCACAGCGTCAAGAGCAAGGCAAACATTCAATACACAGAAGTCCTCCTTGTCATCAGGATCACAGTTACGATGTCTGTATCCCTCGGGTAGGGGACGTCTGCATCAATTTTTCTGCCCCATGAGCTCAACTCCTTTGGGCTTAAACCACGTGATGTGTGGCCAAGGATTACAGCAAAGGATCCCCTGGGAGGAGAAACACTTGTCATTAACATCCCTGGACACATCAGCCTGGATTAGATGCTCAGATAAGCCAGCAGTCACCTGGCTGGGACAAACCAGGGCTGAGACAGAACAAATCTATTTTGTTGCCCTCAGAGGCCCCTGGAGGGGGAGATCTCCCCCTCCCCAAAGGCTAGAGATGCCGGTAGGGTCCTGCTCCTTGCCCATCAGGCCAGGTGTCTGGACTCCCGGACTCTGATACTAATCACACCAGCTCCCTGCTCACGATAACACTGACAGAGTTGAGACACACACACACACACACACACACCTGCCCTGTCCCTGCCACCTTCGTCAAGGCTCTGACTTTCAATGGGGGAAGGGGCAACCCTAACCTCAGGGATCAGAATGACAGAACTCGATCAGTATCTGCGGGCAAACGGACAGTTTCTGTTGCAGGCGGAAGGAAGGAAGTGCCCGAAAGACAGCCGGACTGCGTGTTCCTGGTGACACCTCCGGCTTCATCCAGGCTCCTGAGGGCAAGTCATGGGTGAGCAGAGCGGCAGGAGGCCGCTGACCACAAATGAAAAGCTGTCCCTCTGGCCAAGGAAGGCTGTGTAGCACCCTCTTCCCATCCTCCCCCGGCAGGGGGAGCTGAATTCAAAACACCTTCTTCCACCAACTCCACTTTCAGCAGTTCAGATTCAATTATTCCCTGGTGTGCACGATGCATATTTCACTAAAGGGTGATAACTTCTTTTTCTGGACCATAAAATCCTGTCCTTGGGACTGGGCAAATTGTAACCGAATCAATTACCTATGTGCCTCCTTAAATGAAGTCTGCGGTTCCAAGGTTGGGGAACTTCACAAGATGCTTAGAAGAGGGAGACTGTGGAATAGAATGATTAAGAGTACAGACTGCCAGGGTTCAAATCCCAGCTCTGCCATTGGTACTGCGACCCTTGGGAAAACTGTTTTAAGCTCCCCACATCTCAGTTTCCTCACTGTAGTGTGAGGTTTAAATGAGCTAATATTTGTGAAACACCTCAAACAGGGCCTGATTCTATTAAGCATCATGATTGTTGGCTGTTGAAACATAATAGTGCATTCCTTGAAGAAATAAAATACATAAGGAGGACTAAAACAATTGCTGGTAAGCCATAACTGCTACAGAAGCATCACCACTATTGTTATGATTACCCTCCTGAAAGTGAAAGCGGCAGTCGCCCAGCTGGGTCCCATTCTCTGCCACCCCAGGGACTGTAGCTCGCCAGGCTCCTCTGGCCATGGGATTTCCCAGGCAAGAACACTGAAGTGAGTTGCCATTTCCTTCTCCAGGGGATCTCCCTGACCCAGGCATCGAACCTCAGCCTCCTGCACTGCAGGCAGATTCTTTATTGTCTGAGCCACCAGGGAAGCCCTCCTACCTGATCTCTTTCTTCAGGGGTCTGATTCAAGAAAAACTGTGTATCTGCTCGTTTTCTAGGGCTCACATATTTTTATGAATCTGCAACAAGGAAAGTGACATGAAGATTTTCAGCAATGACCCAGCTGCATATAGGGTTTTTCAAAGACCTCTATAGACAAGGCACTCTGAAATCTGGACATTGAGTGGAATGGGGCCATCCTAGGTCTGGATTCCAGTTCTGCTGCTCCTCAACACAATCTTAGCGAACAAGCTGCTTTTCCACTCTGAGCCCCATTTTTCCTATAAGTAGGGACAGTAACAGTTCTATCCCACAGAGTTGAGATGATTCATTGAGGCAGTGAGGTAACATCTGCAGAGCCTTTATTATACCCACCATGTAACTGGTACCCAGTTCAGTTCAGTGGCTCAGTTGTGTCTGACTCTTTGCAACTCCATGGACTGCAGCACTCCAGGCTTCCCTGTCAATCACCAACTCCCAGAGCTTGCTCAAACTCACGTCCAGCATGTTGGTGATGCCATCCAACCATCTCATCCTCTGTCGTCCCCTTCTCCTCCTGCCTTCAATCTTTCCCTGCATCAGGCTCTCTTCTGAGTCAGTTCTTCACATCAGGTGGCCAAAGTATTGGAGTTTCAGCTTCAGCATCAGTCCTTCCAATGAATATTCAGGACTGATTTCCTTTAGGATTGACTGGTTGGATCTCCTTGCAGTCCAAGGGCCTCTCAAGAGTCTTCTCCAACACCACAGTTCAGAAGCACCAATTCTTCAGCACTCAGCTTTCCTTTTAGTCCAACTCTCACACACAAACGTGACTACTGGAAAACCATAGCTTTGACTAGACAGACCTTTGTTGGCAAAGTAATGTCTCTGCTTCTTAATATGCTGCCTAGGTTGGTCATAGCTTTTCTTCCAAGGAGCAAGTGTTTTTTAATTTCATGGATGCAGTCACCATCTGCAGTGATTTTGGAGCCCAAGAAAATAAAGTCTCTTACTATTTCCATCATTTCCCCATCTAGTTGCCATGAAGTGATGGGACCACATGCCATGATCTTTGTTTTCTGAATGTTGNAGCTTGTGTGCAACCAACACTTCTTAAGTCTTGGAGATAACCCTTGAATCCCTTATCTTGAGAAGCTGGGAGCAAGATATTCATGAAAAGTTGATGAGCCAAGAACAAAGGGAGTAGCACTTAGGGATGGTGATAATCCCAGTGTTTTGACTCATCGGGCTTTGCTGACACACCCCTTCCTCTTCATTCATCACCACTGCCTCTCATGCTCTCAGGTTTGGGTTGGTGCTTTGAGGGGAAAATTCTGTGGATGCTTTTTTAGTGACTATGCATTTTATCATCTTCAAAGATAAGTCTCCAGCACCCTTTGGTGGACAGGCAGTTAGCTGGAGGCAAAGTTGTGAAAGTGAATACATTTTTGTTACAGTCCATGAGCTCCCTCCTCATGTCTTTGACAGCTATGATCCTCTCATTCAAGCACATCTTTTTCTCTAGTTTACCCACTTTCAGGAAATATCCTGACTGCACTTATTTATAATTTAGTTACATTAGCTAGTCAAAGACAAGAGTTCTTTCTAATTCTGGAATGGAAAGTTTTATATCTCATTAAAGAAATTTTGGACACAAATTTTTAAGAAATGACTTGAAGGGATATAGAATCTTTCACTTAGAAAATATTAATCCACTGTTATCTCTTTACCAACCATTCCTAGAGTTTACCACAATCATTTCTGAGTAAAATTTATATTTTCACATGTTAAAAAAATTCCAATTTTTGTTCAAAGAATCAACCATTATCTAGTTATGTGGTAAACAGTATCTATTAATTATACCATCAAAGATAGATTGAGACAATATGTGCTATTATACCTTTAAAATCTGCCACTCATTAAAATCTCCACGCATTCTACTGGAGGATCTGTAAGTAGTTGACTTTTTTCTTCCATGCTCTGTTTAAGAGCAAAGCAATCTTTCCCAGAAGGCTTCTAGCAGGTTTTCCCCTCAGTTCCACTATGCAGAACTTATTAATACAGTATCAGTTCAGTTCAGTTCAGTTCAGTCGCTCAGTCATGTCCAACTCTTTGTGACCCCATGAATCACAACACGCCAGGCCTCCCTGTCCATCACCAACTCCTGGAGTTCCCTCAAATACACGTCCATCGAGTCCGTGATGCCATCCAGCCATCTCATCCTCTGTCGTCCCCTTCTTCTCCTGCCCCCAATCCCTCCCAGCATCAGAGTCTTTTCCAATAAGTCAACTTTTCGCATGAGGTGGCCAAAGTACTGGAGTTTCAGCTTCAGCATCATTCCTTCCAAAGAAATCCCAGGGCTGATCTCCTTCAGAATGGACTGGTTGGATCTCCTTGCAGTCCAAGGGACTCTCAAGAGTCTTCTCCAACACCACAGTTCAAAAGCATCGATTCTTCAGCACTCAGCTTTCTTCACAGTCCAACTCTCACATCCATACATGACCACTGGGAAAACCATAGCCTTGACTAGACCGACCTTAGTCGGCAAAGTAATGTCTCTGCTTTTCAATATGCTATCTNACTCCCAGAGCTTGCTCAAACTCACGTCCAGCATGTTGGTGATGCCATCCAACCATCTCATCCTCTGTCGTCCCCTTCTCCTCCTGCCTTCAATCTTTCCCTGCATCAGGCTCTCTTCTGAGTCAGTTCTTCACATCAGGTGGCCAAAGTATTGGAGTTTCAGCTTCAGCATCAGTCCTTCCAATGAATATTCAGGACTGATTTCCTTTAGGATTGACTGGTTGGATCTCCTTGCAGTCCAAGGGCCTCTCAAGAGTCTTCTCCAACACCACAGTTCAGAAGCACCAATTCTTCAGCACTCAGCTTTCCTTTTAGTCCAACTCTCACACACAAACGTGACTACTGGAAAACCATAGCTTTGACTAGACAGACCTTTGTTGGCAAAGTAATGTCTCTGCTTCTTAATATGCTGCCTAGGTTGGTCATAGCTTTTCTTCCAAGGAGCAAGTGTTTTTTAATTTCATGGATGCAGTCACCATCTGCAGTGATTTCGGAGCCCAAGAAAATAAAGTCTCTTACTATTTCCATCATTTCCCCATCTAGTTGCCATGAAGTGATGGGACCACATGCCATGATCTTTGTTTTCTGAATGTTGAGTTTTAAGCCAACTCTTTTACTTTCTTCTTTCACTTTCATCAAGAGGCTCTTTAGCTCCTCTTCACTTTCTGCCATAAGGGTGGTGTCACCTGCATATCTGAGGTTACTGATATTTCTCCCAGCAATCTTGATTCCAGTTAGTGCTTCATCCAGCCTGGCATTTTGCATGATGTACTCTGCATAAAAGTTAATTTAGCAGGGTGACAATATACAGCCTTGACATCCTCCTTTCCCAATTTGGAACCAGTCTATTGGTCCATGTCTGGTTCTAACTACTGCTTCTTGACCTGCATACAGGTTTCTCAGGAGGCAGGTCAGGTGGTCTGGTATTCCCATCTCTTTCAGAATTTTCAACAGTTTGTAGTGATCCACACTGTCAAAGGCTTTGGCGTAGTCAATAAAGCAGAAGTAGATGTTTTTCTGGAACTCTCTTGCTTTTTCTATGATCCAATGGATGTTGGCAATTTGACCTCTGGTTCCTCTGCCTTTTCTAAATCCAGCTTGAACATCTGGAAGCTCTCTGTTAACATACTGTTGAAGACTGTACCCAGGAAACTGGTGATTTCTAGCCAGGAGACCGTAGTCTCAATTTTGTATGCAACCCTTTCTTTCATCCTGAATTACTGTGTGTGTCTGAGCAATTAACAACATCATGTATGTAAAACACCTAAACGATGCCTGGCATACAGTTGTTACTCCATAAATGTTAGTTCTCCTCTCTCTCCCACATTCCATCCTGCTCCAAGGCTGACACAGAGGAGTTGGATGCATTCTACTGCCTTGGATTACACTCAAACCCTACTTGGCTTGGAAAAATGAGTAATTGCAAAAATTTGCTTATTTTCAAACATACGAAGAGTTTCTTTTTAAGAATAATGGCTCACATTTGAGCATTTATTACGTGCCAGGCACAAATTGGCTCACACGTCTTATTACATTTCATCCTCACATAACCCCAGGAGGTGGCCCCGATTTTCAGAGGAATGAAGTTAGAATAACTTGCCCAAGATCCCAGGGATGGCCCAGAACTGAGCCAGGATCTGAACCTGGCAGGAGCATACCCAAGGGTAATTAACAGAGGCCTCTGTCCCCTGAGTATCTCTCCCTGTGGCTCAAATGGTAAAGAATCTGCCTGCAATGCTGGAGACCTGGGTTCAGTCCCTGAGTCGGGAAGATTCCCACGGAGAAGGGAATGGCAACCCACTCCAGTATTCTTACCCGGAGAATCCCAAGGACAGAGAAGTCTGGCAGGCTACAGTCCATGAGGTCACAAAGAGTCAGACACGACTTAGCAACCCACGCCTATCTGTCCCTTGTACCAGAGCCTGGCACAGATTTCCTGTGACTTTTCCCTGCTCCCACAGCCCTTCCTTTGAGCTTGGGTTTTATGAGGTTGAGTTTGTACTTACTTTTTCATTTTCCTCAAAGTATTTTCTCTTTGGTTCTGGTAGATAGGGATTGCAAGCAATAGAAGTGGGAGATGCAAAATGAAAAAAAATGGAGGATTTATCATAAGTGACAAGTCTTAGGGCGGTGTTCACCAAGCTAGAGACCAGGCAGTCCTATTATGACGGCACCGTGCATTTTCCTCTTTTTGCTTGTATATTTATGGCCTCATTGATCATAAATAGCTCTGGGTGGGAGGCCAGACACTTGCTTAAGGATATGTTGTTTCTGGGGAAATACACACACACACATACACAACGATGTCAGATATCTGCTCGAGATCAAAATAATTTCCTTTTCTATTAAGAGGATGGATCAAAGTTGGACAATCCCCAGCAAACAGGAACTTACAGTTTGGCTTCCTATTTGCAAAACAGCAAGCATCTGTCACTCAACTTTCTGGAAGGTTAAAATAAAAAGAATTGATGAACTAGAGAGAATGTCTAAAGTGTAAGAACACTGGAAGGAAAGTGAGTGTAAATATTACATATACATATACGCATATAATAATTTCTACCTTTATTTATCTATTTTATTTAACATTTTTCAGGATATGATTAAGCAGATGGCATCATTGGCATCAAGATAAATATTGTTCAGTAATGCATATTTCTGTATACAAAGTGTAATATACTGCTCAAGCAAAATAAAACTCCATTGAGAGTGTGAGAAAAACGAACCATCAATAAACTACCCTCTGTTCTCTCTGGTCTCAAAACATTTGGATAGAAAGAAAAGCTACGCCTCTGAGGCTGTGAGAACCAGAGGCGATCTGGATACAGTGAACCAATTTTTCAAAGTCACCGCCAATGTCTGAAAAAGTCCTGAGTTATCTGAGTAATGTGAAGTATGAGGAATTTCTGCCGAAAAATCAACATTTCAAAGGGGTCAGACAACACAGAAAGACCATTCTACTTTAAGGGTGTGTACGTGTGTGTGCCTGTGCCTGTGTGTGTGTGTGTCAGGACAATAAAAAAGTAGGTTTCTTAAATGAAACTTACTGAGTAATAGTTTATCTAAGGACTCAAGCAATAATGTGAGGACTTCAGAGGATTACTGGAGGCAAGGGGAAAGAAAATAAACATTCATTACATTAACACACAGCTCCTTTCATTCTCCCCCAAATTGATTCAGAACCTGCAGTGTGATCTTTCTGACACTCCCGTTGACGTTTTCCCTCCCTTTATAAGTGAGCCCATCTGTTTCTTACATTCTGCGATGACAGTAAAACCCAGCGCGTACTGGAGACCCGGTGAAGGAATGAGTGCCACAGCCAGAGAACTCAGCTGCCATCCGCCCAACAACTCTAATCTGTAAGAGCTCTGGGAGAGGCTGAGAGGCAAAGCCTGCAAATCTTTCAGGGAAATGCCCGTCTCACCACCATCCGCAAGCTCTCTGGCTCTGTCTGCTTGAGAAACTGGGTGTTTCTTCTTGGCTTCTCAAAATGCACCAAAACGACAATCATGCCCTCCCCCAAACAGAAAAAGTACAAATGCAGAAGCTCTGGAAAGGTGAGCACAAGGAAGCAGCGAAGAGATGTGTAATAAGAGAC
>SJYV01017676.1:296893-315091 GCA_006410875.1 Neotragus pygmaeus | reverse complement strand
GCCCGCTCAGAATCTAGGGGAGGTCGGGAGGCTCGGGGGTCCTGAGGTCCAGCCTTCCATGTGGGAAGCAAGCACGAAACAGCTGAGCGGAGCGAGCTCCCCGCCCGGAGTTTGCGGTCCAGGCGTCTTCTCTGGGCAGAGACGGCTTGGCAGGTGGAGAAGCGAGAAACGTGTCAGGAGTGTCTGAGCCAGGGAAGGGGCTCACGCGGCCGATCCCTGGATCCTAGCTCGAAGGGGAGGGGAGGAGGCTACACCGGAGTGTGCGTGACTCCTGAATCACACCCCGTCCCCTAGTGCCAAAGATGTGCTAAGGGCTTCACTGAGTCACTCCTCTGATCCTTAAGGACCAACAAGCCAGGAGTCTTCCAAACCCAGTTGGCAAGCAAGTGCTTTCCTGGGGGGAGAGAGACTCCATGGAGTTCCTCAGCNGTGCCAAAGATGTGCTAAGGGCTTCACTGAGTCACTCCTCTGATCCTTAAGGACCAACAAGCCAGGAGTCTTCCAAACCCAGTTGGCAAGCAAGTGCTTTCCTGGGGGGAGAGAGACTCCATGGAGTTCCTCAGCCCTCAGGCTGCAAGCCCCGAAGGCTGGTCCCTGCCTTCCACCAGGTCCTTCTCATCCACCCTGAAGCTCGCCTTCCTGACTGCCCAAGGCTCACCTCCTGAGAGAACAAGTGGGGCTTACCTCGCAAAGTCAGGTTCTTTCCCATCAAGGCTGGACTGTTCCTGGTGACCTTGAGCCAGGAACTCCTCCCTGGGCCTGAGCGTCCTCCTCTGTCAGTCTCACAGATCCCAATGGACTCAAGTTTCATCGTCAGCCATCTCTGACTCAGTCTTTCCAGTCTTTCCCTCCGGTGTCCTCTTGCCCAGCAGCGCTAAGCACGTGGTGAGTGCATAGGAGGAGTGGGTGTCCCAGATAAGACTCAGCACTATCCAAAAACCATAGCAGATCAAACCCTCAGCTTGTGAATTGGGGACTCAGGGTGAAGGCTTTGCATCGTATCCACTGTGTTCTTCGACCTGATCCTAACTTTAAAGGGAAGAAAGTGAAAGAATAATGAGGAGGCAGGGAAGAGATTGTTTCACTTGCTCAACAACAGTCTGTGAACATCAAGGCAAAGTGCAGGAATCCAAAGGTGAGTGAGGCTTAACCTCCCCTTCAGCAAGCCTGGAGTCTCGAGGAGCCAGATGTGCATGTTGGTAACTAACTGACAGTGATGTCAGTGTTGCTTTGGAGACGTGCACGAAGTGCTCTGGGTTCATGAGCGTGCAGTGGGGGTGGCCACTGAGAAGGTGCTTTCTGGATCCATGTAACAAGCCAACCCATTTCCCTGAACTGGCAGTGTAAAATGCCAGCTAGGGAGATCTAACTCCAGACGAGGCTCAGCTTTCAGACTATCCAAGCCTGGCTGGGCATGTGGCCAAGTGTAGAGGCCACCCTCCTTGGGCTCAGCCCATCTAACCAGGAATGAGAGAGAACCGAGGCAAGCTCCTATGGTCACACAAGTCTTGGCCATCTATTTATCACCTGGGACTATTTTGGTTACAAGTAATACAACATTTATTATGTCTTTAAAAATAGAGTTTACTGCATCATAGCCAAATGTTCCAGAGAAAAAACATCAGGTGAGGTTTGATCCAGCAACTCAGAACTATGTCCTGGGACTGCTTTTCTTTCCATCTCTCCTCTGCCTTTCACGAGTCCAGCTTCATCCTGAATTTCTCTCTTCATGTCACAGCTTGGCATCAGTTGCTCAGACTAATTGTATCTTTTGTTCATTTCTAGCCCAAGAGAAGGAAAGTCAGGATTTCCCAGCATTCTCCTCAAAGGTCCATATATTCTTTCTGATTGAGCCAGCTTCGGGTCACAGGTCACCCCTAAACCAAGTACTGTGGCCAGAAAGATAGAATGTGCTCATCAGCTTGGCCAAGGTCCCATACACCTCCTCCGGCACTGGGGCAAAGCCAGCTTCCCTCCAACCACCCTATAGAATCTATAGGGATCAAGGTCTTATGGGAAGGTGGGAATAAGTGCAGGGATGGTTGCTTCTACTCTATGAAGTCACTGTGATGCTTACCTGACTTGGACAGGCCACTCCTTTCCCAGGACTTCAGTTTCTTTAAAGCCAAATGAAGAATTCAATGAGATGGTCCCCAAGATCATCCTGTCATGTCCCCAGAACTCTTGCTTAGTATCTACAGCGAGCTTCCCAACCCAGCTGGGACTGCCCTGGAGGCACTTGACATCCCTGCCCTCTAGCCCATCTTTGCTTCAGTGGTTCTGCCGCATTTCTCCTCTAGGCAGCAGTGATGTTATCTGCTTCCTCCACGTGGCACAATTTAACCAGAGGACTGTTTAACCACAGTCCTTTGGGGCCCACACTCTTGTTCAGCTCCCTCGAGAGCCACAGGCTGGAGTGAGGTTAAGGATCCAGCCCCTGGGTCCCTGGAGAAAGAGAGAGTTGTTTGTTTATCTCAACTCATAAAATGCCGCCCCAAAAAGAGGTTTAAAAGCTCCGGCAGGTTATGGATGCCATAAACAGCTTATGTGAGGTTTTTAGGATGAAAAATCACCTGAGATAGAGGGAATGGGAAAGCGGGATCCTCCAGACTATCTTCCTGCCCTGAGACAGATCAAGACAGCAATAACTCAAGCATCTTTGGGGGGCCCACGTAATGCCTAAGCGTCTGGCAGCAGCAGACTTTCACAACAGCAGCAAGTTTCTTGAGAATTTTAAAAGCTCATTCAGTCATTCAACACAGATGTATTGGACCCTGTTATGTGCTAGGCATCATGCTGGGCAAGTGTGATATAGAAATGCAGAAGATTCCCTAAGGAATTTTTCTTTTTAAGTGTGCTTCCTACGCTTGTATTAACTGAGAGCCAGAGCTCTGAAGAAGTTCTAGCTGGTTTGTGGGATACCTTTCCCTACCCCATCCCTGAATCTTATTTTATCACCACTTTTCAGTGAGGGGAGAGTAAATCAGTGAATCAGTAGTTCTGAGATCCTGGTTCGCCCAGTATGAGGCTAGGGGACGAGATGGAAACCGGGGGTTGGGGTCGGGGGAGTCTGTACCTGCAAGGAGCTGTCAAACAGATNCTTTTCAGTGAGGGGAGAGTAAATCAGTGAATCAGTAGTTCTGAGATCCTGGTTCGCCCAGTATGAGGCTAGGGGACGAGATGGAAACCGGGGGTTGGGGTCGGGGGAGTCTGTACCTGCAAGGAGCTGTCAAACAGATTGCCGCTTTTCAACAGACTTTCAGCATCAGTTGTTTTGCTTCTTTATGCCTCAGTTTTTCATCTGTAAAATGGGTGCATCTGTGTTCACTCAGTCCTGTCCAACTCTTTGCGATCACATGGACTGTAGTCTACCAGGTTCCTCTGTCCATTGAATTTTCCAGGCAAGAATGCTGGAGTGGGTTGCCATGTCCTACTCCAGGGGATCTTCCCAACCCAGGGATCAAATGTGAGTCTCCTGCATTGGCAGGTGGATTCTTTGCCACTACACTACCTGGGAAGCTCTGTGAAATGGATGGGGTGGGATGATAATAGGGCTTTGCTCATAGATTTCTTATAAGGATTAAATGAGATAACGCATATAAAGATTTTTTTCTATAGAGACTGGCACACAGTAAGTGCTCATTAAAAGTAAGATATTATTCATTTCATTTGTAACAGTAGGGCAGTGTCTAAAGATATCAGAGGGAAAAAAGAGTAGTCAGGGAAAGCAGCCTGGAAGAAGTGGCACTCAACCTAGTCCTTGATTTGGATGGAGGATTGTCAAACACCCCAAGGTTAGGGAACTGGTCTCATTCATCTCTGCTGTCTTTGGCACTTTCCATAATGCAAGGTAGAGTCAACTTTGGTTGAACAATGAACACCAATAACAGTCATGCTGCTGGAATGAGCCTGGGATATTCCTCCAGCAGCAAGACAGCTACTGAGTGGAGCCTGGTACCTGAAGTTCACAGATCCCCATCACAGCAACTTTTTAGCTGTATGAGTTTAAACAAGTTGTTTAGCGTTACCAAGCCTCAGCATTTCCATTTGTAAAAGGTGAAGAAGACTAATACCCATATCTTAAGGCTACTGGGTGGCGCAGTGGTAAAGAATCTGGCTGGATTGCAGGAGACACAAGAGACTCGGGTTTGATCCCTAGGTCAGGAAGATCCCCTGGAGAAGGAAATGGAAACCCATTCCAGCATTGTTGCCTGAGAAATCCTATGGACACAGGAGCCTGGTGCCCTATGGTCCAAGTGTTGCAAAGAGTCAGACATGACTAAGCACACACACACACAAAGGCTACTAGAGGGCAGAGGCAGGGGAGTGGCATAATATATTTCCTATAAGATACTGGTACTGACCACTGGCAGAATTAAAGGAATGTTAGCAGGCTGGTCTATAAAGGAGATGCCGTCCCTTTCTCTCCAGTAGTTCTGACGGAAGGTACCTGAGACTAGGGATTGACATGCCTTCTTCTAAATTTAAATAAACTTCAGCTGAATAATAAATAAATCCAAATACATAATTTTTATTTTTTTAAATCTTAATCATGTCCCTGTTTCTTTTTGGTTTATTGCAGAGTTTATTTCGTTTACCCAAACTCTACAAATTGACTCTGACTTTGCTCTTAAAAAATTTAAAACCTCCCCTTAGGTTTCACTTCTGCTTCAGACAGAAATCATAAACATGGGTCACCTGTTCCTGAATGTCAGTAAAAGAGTTATGCATGAAACATCCACCCATCGTCCCGCCCCCAAGAATTCCTGACTCTCCAACAAGCACATGCAGGCACCAGGGTTCCTGGGCATGTGGAGTTCAGAAGAACCAGGNAACATGGGTCACCTGTTCCTGAATGTCAGTAAGAGAGTTATGCATGAAACATCCACCCATCGTCCCGCCCCCAAGAATTCCTGACTCTCCAACAAGCACATGCAGGCACCAGGGTTCCTGGGCATGTGGAGTTCAGAAGAACCAGGATGCTGAAATCCCCTGTCCCAGAGCTCCCCAAAACACATGAGGACATGGACACCCATCATCCTCAACCCCACCCAAGAGAAGGAAACGGCCTCTGATCAGACCACAGGCTGACGCAGGTGACATGCCCCGCCAGATGCCCAGCTGTGCTTCTGAAACCTGCGGTTTTTCTGGAGAACTGTCTGCCCACTGTATCAGCAGAGGGAGCTCTAGGTAGCAAATAACTTTCCTCTGACAGTGTGTAGTACTTGCCTGCAGACAAGATTTGCAGGAGACAACTAGAATCAGTGGGAGTCCTAACTGGGCCTGGCATCTGTCCTGTGCAGAAGAAAACCCCGCCAACTTGCCAGGGTAGCATGGGGGTCGGGGTGGGGGTGGTGGTCAGGACTGGAGAGTGATCTGAGACAGGAAGAGACACCAGCTAAGGAAAGGATGCGTGACAATCAGCCACCACCACTACTGCTTAGGGGATTATCTGACCTTGCTCTGTACCAGCCCTTTTATCCACTCCCAGTCTTCTCACAGCCTTTGTTCAATACTAGCCTCTCATTTATGTGATGGTTGAAAAGGGTCCAAGTCTCAAACTAGCTTGGCAGACTTTTTCTCTTCAAAATAAGTGTATACTATGTGTATTGCATGCGTGCTAAGTTGCTTCAGTTACATCTGATTCTTTGCGACCCCTCAGACTGTAACCCTCCAGGCTCCTCTGACCGTGGATTCTCCAGACAACCTAACTGAAGTGGGTTTCCTTTTCCTTCTCCATTATTGTGTGTATTAGGGGTGCACGATCTGGTCCCTGGGGCTATAGGCTTAGAAATGTGGGGGGACAGCAGTGACGACTGTGGATAATGATATGATGACTGTGATGGTGAGAGTTAGATGTTTACGGAACACTCATCACGTGCCAAGTCCTGTACGGAGAGTGTTAACGGTAGTAATCAGCAAATATTTATCAAGAACCTATGATACCCAGGATGGTGCTCATACAGGGGGCGTTCAGTGATGAATAAAACATGGAAGGTCCCTGCCCTCCTGGAGACTGCATTCTAAATTCTATGATTATATATGCAACCAAGATGAGCAAATAAATATGTGAACAAGTACTATCAGAGAGTGAAGAGTGAAGAAAAGTGTAAGGGGCTATCTGCTAGAAGGGCCAAAATAGGGCAAGTTTAAACAGGCTGGTCAAGAGGANCTAAATTCTATGATTATACATGCAACCAAGATGAGCAAATAAATATGTGAACAAGTACTATCAGAGAGTGAAGAGTGAAGAAAAGTGTAAGGGGCTATCTGCTAGAAGGGCCAAGATAGGGCAAGTTTAAACAGGCTGGTCAAGAGGACCTCACTGACAGGGTTCCACTGGAGTGTTTCAAGAACTGTCTCATGAAATCCAGCTTTTAGGGAGTCTGATATCTTTAAAGCTCCCTCATCTGTCGACTGAATAAATAAAGGTTAGATCTGTTTTTATCAAATGTGTATATATGCTCTTGTAACATATAAGTGAAAAATGCTACCTAATTCATGGAAGTTCTTTTGTCGTTTTGGATTTTTTCAAACAATGATTAGTGAAAACTCGACAATTTTCATGGGTATGATGAGAAGATAGAATGAGTTAGTGAAAAGTCCATTAATAAAGTAAAAAGTTAAAGGGATACCATCTTACCAAAAAAAAAAAAAAAAAAAAAAGGTTTGAAGACAACTCATTTGAAAAGACCCTGATGCTGGGAAAGATTGAAGGCAGGAGGAGAATAGGACAACTGAGGATGAGATAGTTGGATGGCATCACCGACTCGATGGACATGAGTTTGAATAAGCTCTGGGAGCTGGTGATGGACAGGGAGGCCTGGCGTGCTGCAGTCCACGCGGTTGCAGAGTCAGACACAACTGAGCGCCTGAACTGAACTGGTGTATTTTATCTCAAACATTTTCTTGTTCAAAGTCTCTTTTGTTTTATCAACTTTACCCCTCTCAGAAGTTCAGTGTGTTGCCAGTGTTTCTGTCTGGTCCGTGTGTCTTTAAGTTGTAGCTTCAGCCTTGACCCCAAACTCGTTTCCATCTTGTTTGCAGCCTGTTTTTCACCCTCATCTCAATTCACCTTGTACCTGTTGCTATTCCTCAGGGTAGCTCAAGTCCCTTTTGCTTGTATACCTCAGGAATCCATTTCAAAATGACTCCAGGAAAAAGTGGTCATGCTTGAGTCTGCAAGCTGCCTGCCAGATACCGGTTCTTCTCTTCTTGTTTGATAAAAAAAAATCCTGATTTATTTAGGGTGATGATATGCCCAAGCAGAAAAAAATGGTCCCCAACTTTCCTTGTAGTTTGAGGTGATCAAAGAAAGAGCAATAGATGTCTTTGTGGAGCTTCCAAGATATCCTTTGGGAGAGGGTGCTAAATCAGTTTATTGAGTGCCTTCTAGTCCCTTGCTATTTCCATTCTTTCTGGAATGTAGAAACAACAGCTGGAACTCCAGCAGCTATGTTAGGACCATGAGGACAGAAGTCATTACTCCAAAGTAATGAGCCAGATGGAGAGAAGCAGCCTAGGTCCCTGATGCCTCTGTGACTGTATATCTACTGTATATGGCTCACCCTTGCTCCTTGTTTCAGACCTGAGAATGAACACACAGGTGGTTGAAGCCACTCAAACTGGGCTTCTGTTTCTACAGTTGGTACACTGAGATATGGGATGGAATCAAACAACCTAACTGAAAGAAGGTTACAGATAAACCTATGCCTTGGGAAGAGCTGGAACCAGAGATGTGAACACACAGGTCTGTCCGAACATCTTCTGTCTCTGCTCCTCTTGGAAAGGTTGGTTAGTTCTCTCTCACGGCGAAGTGATGCCCTCCATGTTTAGGAAACACAGCTGCCCAGCTCTTGGGTGTCATGTCCCACGGCCGTCATAAAGGGACAGGTTCTTCCTCTACGACCATGCACCTCCGATGGGCCCTTGAGGCTGCTCTGTGCCTCCACGTATTGCTAGTCCAGTTACTCTCCCGTGCCCTCCAGTCTCTGATACCCCCTCTCTCCCTCGCCTGCCGGAGGACCTGCTTCCTAGGTCACTGAGGAAGGAGAAAGCAAGCAGAAAGGGGTTCCCACAAGCTCCCTCTGCCTCATTTCCACACTCCCCCGCATGTGCATCGACTAAGGTATTTTTTATTGGGGTATGACTGCCTTATAATAATGTGTTAGTTTCTGTTACACAGTGAAATAAGTCAACTATATGTATATATATAACCCTCCCTCTTGGGTCTCCACTCCACCCCCCTCATCACCTCCATCTGGGTCATCAGAGCGCTGAGCTGAGCTCCCGCAGGTCCCCATAGCTATCTGTTTCACACGTGGCAGTGTATGTATGTCAATCCTAATCTCCCAGCTCATCCCACCTTCCCCTCCCCTCCACGTCCACATGCTATTCTCTACGTCTTCATTTCTATTTCTGCTCTGCAAATAGGCTCATCTGTACCTTTTTTTTTAAGACTTCGCATATATGCATAAATATGCAATATTTGTTTTTCTCTTTCTGACTCACTGCACTCTGTATGACAGACTCTAGGTCCCTCCACATCTCTACAAATGACCCAATTTCATTGCTTTTTATGGCTGAGTAATATCCCTTTGTATATATGTACTGCATCTTCTCTATCCATTCATCTGTCAGTGGACATCTAGGTTGCTCCCACATCCTGGCTATTGTAAATAGTGCTGCAGTGAACACTGGGGTACATAATTCAAAAAGACACATACCGCAGTGTTCATTGCGTCGACTGTGTTTTGGTGGACATGCTAGCCAGGCTCCTGCATGAAGCCCACTCTCATTTGCCCACAAGACCCCACTGTTTCTCTTGGTTTTTGGACATCACTCCACCACGTCCCTCTCTCGCCTCCCCACTCTCTACAGTAGCATGCTTTTCAGGATTCAAACTTACTGCTACTTCTCTGGTCAAAAACAAAGTCCTCTCTTGGTCCTGCTTCCTCGTGTTTCTCTTCCCTTTGCAGCAGAAGTCCTCAGAAGAGTTACCTAACTCCCTGTCTCCAATACGCACTTCCCTACTTTCTCCTAAACAAGATCCTTGCTTCCTGTCCTCCCCCTGGGCTTCACACACACACAATGAAACTGCTCTCAAGCCCATCAACTCTCACCTTGAGCAGCAGCTCCCCTCCCTGTCGCTCACGCTCCTCCGTTACCCTGGCTTCCTTGCTGTCTCTGAAACACACCTGTCAGGCCTTTCTCATGACACTGCCTTGGTTATTCATTCTGTATAGAAAATTCTTCACCAGTTACAACCCTGCACAGGATCTCCGCACACCTCCCTCCTTCACCCTGTTCAAGCTTGTGCACCAATGTCAGCTCATTTATGCCTTTCTTGACTATGCCAGTGAAACTACAGTCAACACTCCCAATCACCTTTACTGTAGCACTGATTTCCTTTTGTATAAAAATCATTTACAGAACTTCCCTGGTGGTCCAGTGGCTAAGACTCCAGGCTCCCAATGCAGGGGGCCCAGGTTCAATCCCTGGTCAGGGAAGTAGACCCCACATGCTACAGCTAAGAGTTCACATACCACAGTAAGACCAGGGACAAGCAAATAAATAAATATTATTTTATAAAAAAGAAAAAATCATTTATTACAGTTTTTGCTTTATGACCATCTCACCGCATAGATTATAAGCCCCATGAGGGCAGGTATTATCAGTTTTGTTCACTACTCTACTTCCGGCACTAAATCCTTGGCACATAGTAGGTGATGAACTATATTTTAGATAGATTAGTGAATTAATCACGTTTTTAGACATAATCCAAAAACATCTCAACAAGGGTGCTGAGTCCTAGCTTGAGCCTGGCACTACCTGGGCCCCACTGGATTTAGTTACAAGAGTAGGGTCCCCTAAGAAGACGGGGAACTTGCATTAATGTAATGAGGGGACCATGTGCAAGAGTGGAAAGTCAACCGTGCCACAGATGTCAGATGCAGGGTATTGTTTGAGGACAAGACTGTATCCCAACCATCCCAGTTTGGACCCTGAATCTGCTCCTTTTATCTTCGCTCTGAAGCTGTGCAAAGTTGTTTCACATCCTTCTTAGCATCCCCCGAGGGTTGCCTGGAGCTTAAATGAATGAGTTACGGTTAAAACGCACTTGAACCCGTGCCAAACACAAAGTAACACCAAGTTCAAAAACTGAAAACTATTAGAAAGATAATCAAAACTTGATAAAAAAATACATATGTTTCTGAATAAATCAATACTCTTATTTTCCATATAAAGAAAAAAGTAGAAATAAAAATATATAAGGACAGGAGAAATTGCATTGTGCAACCCCAAAACTCAGTAGATATGTACAGAAATAGACTTATATTAACGAAAGTATTGTTTTCTAGTACCCATGATATCTGAATATAAAGTCTCAACAAATGAAATAAAGAGATTTTATTCAAGCCAAATTCTCTCTGATAATAATTCAATATTAGAAATTCATTTCTTAGAACTTAAAAATTGAGAAACACAATCTTAGACAACAAAATTCAATCTTTTTTAAAGCAATAAATAAAGCAACAGTTTATAACAGTCTATGAAATACAATAAAAGCTGTAGTCAGAGAAAAATTAATAAACTTCAATGCTTTACTGTAAAGAATAACTAATAAAACAGTAAGAGAACTTGTTATAAACCCCAAGATGTTAGAATAAGAACAAAATACAATAAAATATTCTGAACAGCAAATTAATAATTATAAAATCTGATGTAATAGAAAGCATGAACAGCATAAAAGAAATCAATCTCAAAAGCTCATTTTTGAAATACCATATTGGGTGAAAGGAATCAAAAAGTACAAATTTCCAGTTATAAAATAGATGTCTGGGGAATGTATTGTGAAGTATGGTGACTATAATTAATAATACTGTATTATATATTTGAAAGCTGTTAAAAAATTCAGATCTTAAAAATCTTCATTTAGAAGAAAAAACNTGAAGAAAGCTGAGTGCTGAAGAATTGATACTTTTGAACTGTGGTGCTGGAGAAGACTCTTGAGAGTCCCTTGGACTGTAAGGAGATCCATCCAGTCCATCCTAATGGAGACCAGTCCTGGGTGTTCATTGGAAGGACTGATGCTGAGGCTGAAACTCCAATACTTTGGTGACCTCATGCGAAGAGTTGACTCATTGGAAAAGACCCTGATGATGGAAGGGATTGGGGCAGGAGGAGAAGGGGCTAACAGAGGATGAGATGGCTGGATGGCATCACCAACTCAATGGATGTGAGTTTGAGTGAGCTCTGGGAGTTGGTGGTGGACAGGGAGGCCTGGCATGCTGTGATTCATGGGGTTGCAAAGAGTTGGACACAACTGAGCGACTGAACTGAACTGAACTGATGCTGCATATAAGTTAAATAAGCAAGGTGACAATATACAGCCTTGACAAACTCCTTTCCCAATTTGGAACCAGTTCAATGTTCCAGGTCTGTTTTTAATTGTTGCTTACTACTGATGTTCAAATCCCATCCCCAGAGTTTCCTATTCAATACCTCTGGGTTGTACCAGGCATGAGCATCTAACAATAGCTCTCCAGATGATTCTAATGTGCAGCCAGGGTTGATAACCTTGCCCACAGGAAGTAATTAGAAGTGTTTCGGTTCATTCAAAACCCAGTTCTAATGGGTAGTACCAAAAAATAAAACTATAAATAAGTTTACTTTTTTTATGAATAAAGGCAAGCATTTTCACTAAACTATTGGCACCAAGGGAATACAGTATTATGGCCAAGGAGGATTTATTCCAGGAATTCAAGGCTGGTTTGGGTCAGGGGAGTATCAGCATAATCTTTTCATTACATCAATATTAGAGGTGAAGCTGAAAAGCATTTGAATAGGTGACCATTCCTAAGAAATCAACAAATAAACCACTAATGGAAGGAAATTGCCTAAATATAAGTTAATGAATAAAAAAACAAATTCCAAATGATGAATTATTTAAATAGTTACAAAATTCTTGCAAATGATTTAAAATAAGAAAATAATCAGTGTAAGCATTGGAAAGAAAATTTTAAACTTTATTTTCATTGATGGTTTGCTTGTGTATTAAGGAGACTAGTAAAAATTTGTTGTGTTCAGTCACTAAGTCATGTCTGACTCTTTGCCACCCCTGGACTGCAGCACACCAGGCTCCCCTGTCCTTCTCTAACTCCTGGTGTCTGCTCAGATTCATGTACATTGAGTCAGTGATGCTCTCTAACAATCTCATCCTCTGCCACCTCCTTTCTCCTTTTGCCTAAAATTAAATCTCTGTAAAAATTAAGACAATAATCTTACTAGCATTAGTATTTGCAAGGTGACTAGAAACAATAGAATTATATAAACATTAATAGCTTTTTTCTGTACTAACAATAATGACTTTGAAATGGATATGAGGAGAATGTAGATGGAAAAATATCCCAATCACTGTAGCACCAACTATAAAATAACCTGGTGTATAGTTAAGAAGAGAAGCTCAGGAATTATATGAAAAAAACTATTTTAGAAAATTATTTTCATAATCTCATTGAATGTCATAAAATAAGATCCACACAAATGGAAATAAATGCCATATTTTTTGAATCAGGAAGTGTGATATAAAATTTAGTGAAATTAAAATTCCAGAATCAATTATAATATTAACAATTTGGTTTTAGTAATTAGGAGAAGGAATATAGGAAACTGGATTAAACAAATGGAAACGGAGATGCCCTAAAATAGCCAATAAATAAATAAATGGCAAGGATAGACTTGCTTCAACTTACGTCAGAATATAAGCCAAATGTAACAAATAAATATGCTACTGCTGGTTTTAGAATAGAAAAAATGTAGGTAGATCATTTAGCTCTCCTACAGAAAACACTTTATATGACAAAGATGATATCTGAATCCAGTAGGGAATATGGCCTTTGTAAAATAAGTTCCTGGCCCAACAGATTTTCCTCTGGGAATGTACAAGAAAATTCCAGATGTTTTAAGGTCTTGAATATAAGTAAATCAAACTAAAACAACAAAAATTCAGAAGAGACAAAGAAAGAAAGGAAAGGAGTAAGCAACTCTTTAAGAATAAGATGTGGAGGTTAGGCAGAGCTTGATCTGAGAGAGAGAAATACAGTTTTGAACAAATTCAATCTTATATACTGGGAAAGAATGAGAAAGATGTTCAGTGTGGTGAAAATATCGATGGCACACTGGACAACTGTTGGATAACATAAAGGAAAGAGGTACAGATTCATGCCACCACATGGACAAGAAGGAAACCAGACACAGAAGTCCATGTACTGCGTGACTTCAATTTTATGAAATGTCCAGAAGAGGCAAATCTATTGAGACAGGAAACAGCTTAGTGGTTGGCAGAGGCTGAGGAAAGGGGGATATGGAAAGCAATTAGTGATGTGTTCATGATTTCTTTGGGAGATGATCAATATGTTCTAAAATTAGATTGTGGTAGTGACTGCATAACTGTAAATATGCCAAAACGGTTGAATTTTACAGTATGTAAATTAAGCCACAATAAAGCTCATTTCCACATTGGTTTACAACCTGTGTAGAACATAGGGAACCTGTTTTATCAAGGATACAAACTGCAGGCTTCCTTATTTTAGGATTGGCGTGTTGTTGTTTCCTTGCTAAACAGTGTCTGACTGTTTGCGACACCATGGACTGTAGCTGGACAGGCTCCTCTGTCCATGGGATTTCCCAGGCAAGAATATCAGAGTGGGTTGCTGTTTCTTTCTCCAGGGGAACTTCCCAACCCATGGATCGAATTTGCATCTCCTGTTTGGCAGGAGGATTCTTTGCAACTGAACCACCTAGGAAACCCAGAATTGGCATATACCATTGCAAACAGGTCAGTTGTCAGAAATCTAAATGGTAACTCAGTGAATCACCATTACCGAAAACTTCATGTGTGCGCTTCCTCAGCAGAGGTATGGCTTGGTGACTGAATGTAGTCTCAGAGGCAACCACACTGGGTTCAAATGCCAGTCTCAATACTTACTTCCTGTGTGGCATATGGCCTCACTTTCCTTATCCATAAAATGAGAATTAAATGAGTTAAATGTATATAAATAATTTAGGTAATGTCTGGCACACAGTAGGTATTCAATAAACATGATGGTGATGATGATAACGGGGTGGTGGTGATTTAGAATTAGATCAAGGAAAGAATTAGAGAAATATCTTTGTTTATTTTTATTCATTCTAATTTTTACTCATTTATTTGTATACATAGGTATTTTATTTTGGCATTCATACAATTATCCCTAGTGAGTTATCATCTCACAAATTAATTTTATCAAGTTCCACAACTGCTAGAGAGAAAATCACTGGCTTCTCCCAAAGCCATTTATTAAATTGGAGAGAAAATAAGTAGTATTTTAAACTTTCTAAACAACATGCCAAGGACAGATGGAAGGAGGACTAAATGCCATTTGTAGAGTTTGACTAGCATGCCTCTGAGTTCCTTTAAGGATGGTGGAAGCAACCTCTGAGCAGCTTTGAGAGGGACCTAGCATACACCGAGGTTCCAGAGTGATGGGAAAGGAAGACATCACTATAACTGAACACAGTGATAGTGATTCTGACTTTTCTGGGTCAGAAAAGAAACTGTTAATTTTGTAGGACAAAGAAGGAGATGTGTTTCTTTGCAGGGTGCTACGTACAAATTTTTATTGAAAAATCATGCTATAGAAGGGACTCATGGGTACTTTTTGGTGTGCTGGAAAAATACTACACCTTGACTGGATAGTGGTACCTGGATACATATGTAAAGAGTAGTTGAGCTCTATACTTAAAATGTGCATACTTTATCATTTTATGTATCCTATACCTCTGAGAGAGACAGAGAGAAGGACAAAGAATGAGTTGGAATCTAAGTGTTCCAAGGAAACACTCATACATTCATATATACAGAAAAAACCTTATATACAAATAAGTCATCATAGCATGTTGACAATAGAAATAACATCAGCAACAACCTAATGTTGGACAATATCATCTAAAGGTTAAGTAAATTAGGGCATATTCACTTATTGGAATGTTTATACAACAACTAAAATATGTGTGGAGAGTTTGCAAAAACATGGAGAAATGTTTGGTTAAATTGGAAAAATAGTAGAATGTAAAATCTTTACATGTAATACACAAACATGCTAAAATATGAAAAGAAAAATGACAGTGGGGAAATACTCTATATTTTAATACTGTTTTTTTTAAAATTAATGATGCAGGTCAGCTTTCACAGTTGATTTTTTAATTATGTATTTATTTTATTTTTGGCTGAGCTGGGTTTTCATTGCTGTGTGCTTCTCTAGTTTCTGTGAGGGGGGCGACTCCCTAGTTGTGAAACACAGATGTTTCGCTGTGATGGTTTCTTTTGTTACAGATCACTGGCAGCAGGGACTCAGTAGTTGTGGGCATGGGCTTAGTTGTCTCACTGGCATTTGGAATCCTCCCAGACTGGGGATCGAACCCATGTTCCCTGCATTAGCTGGTGGATTCCTATCTACTGCTCCACCAGGGAAGTCCAATACTGACTATCTTTGAGTAGTGAATCTATGGATAATTTTGTTTTCTTCTTTCAATTTTTTTTGCATTGATAATGAATATGTTTAAATTTCATAATGGTATAAATATAATTAATACCTTTAAATTTATAATAGAAAAAAAACAAACATTGGACCAAAAATTGATCTTGCTGTGACTAATAGCATGGGATGTTTGGAATTACAGACTTGATGTCAGATGCTGGTCTTTTTGTTTTAAAAGGGCAATCGTTCCTATGGCTAAAACCAATTTCCTAAGGAGATCACCATCAGCTTCAGCATTTCAGCTCAGTAGTATCCTCCTGACATGCAGTTTTGAGATGTGCCTCCTGGTCAGAAAATAGTTGGCTATATTCTACCAATTAAGGATTTCTCCTTTGTTGCCAGAATAAGCACTGCTTCAGAAACTTACACATCTCAGAAGTTTCTGTGCAGCCAGCATTAGATAAAAATGCTGTAACTCAAAGGAGCTTTAATCTCCCAAGATGATAATACCAATATATGTGTTTTCATAGGAGGTTCCTTTGAACCTATAGGTACGAGCATTCCAGGTTTCCTCCAAATCCTTCAACCACAAGGAAAGATTCACATTATGGGAGGAGGACATTGGAGGAATGTGGACTTGATCATTGAACGAGATTGCTAATGAAGACAAAGATGATGGCAGTATTAACTAATCTCTGCATTTATCCATTAGTCATCTATTTATTAAGTGTTTATTGAGTACCAGACCTTGTGGTTAACGTCACTATTTTTAAGCTTACGATACAGGTTGGCAAATAACCTTCATCTTGCATGCCAAATTTGATCAGTTGGTAGTGGTGGCCTTGAGTGCTCTGCTGGAAAAGATTCTGGAACTGTGTCCAAACTCAAATAAAAAGAGCAATGATTGATTAGTAATGTCTCCTATTATCGTGGAGAGGGGAATGAGGGGTGAGAAGAGGGGGTGCCACACATTTGCTGGGCCTGCTGGATTATTTCTGCCAATTTAATGATCGTCACCTCTGCTTTGACATATGCCCTATTTCCTACAGGTTGGAGAGCCCAACTTCTCTCCAAGTTAACATCACTGGAGAAGCATCACCAGAGAGGACGAGAGGGTAAATGTTGGCTATCTGCTCCGTGCTAGACCTTATACACGAGTCTCTTTACATACGATGAGTCATAACATCTCAGGGTAGCCCTTTACGTTGAGTATTTTTATTGCCTTTTGACAGATGATGACTGAGGCTAAGAGAAAGGAAACCACTTTTCAAAGTAACACAGTCACAGCAGGATTGCTCATTGATCCAATGAACAATTTGGGCTTAACATGGAACCAAATAGAATATGATCCAATAAACAACGTGGGCTCAACATGGAACAAAATAAAATATGGTAGTGTCCTCTACTTTTCAGAAGGTCATAAACCTAATCCTGTTAATTTTTGATAATTACTCTTAGGAAAATCGGTCCCTTTGGAGGAATAGGTAATCCTGTTTAGTCATCAAGACAAAATAAGGCGCTGTCTGTTCCATTTTCTGCCTACCCCCAGAGTGGCCAGTGTCATTTGGTGAGGGTGTCATCCAAGCAACAAGCCCAAAGCTTTTCGATCTTGGCTACAAATGTACCCTCTATGGCTGAACTCCAGAAAAACCCACCCCTACCCTCTTTTTCAGTCTGGTTCCAATGTCTGTTATTATTTGGTAGACCAGTCATTGGCTCATAAAATCACACATAATTACATCTTAATAAACATTTACTATGCGCCAGTCCCTCTTCTAAGAGCTCCAGCTGTATCCCTGCACTACATCCTCACAGCATCGCTGTGACTGAGATAGTATAGTTTTCCTGTTTAGACACAGAGGTGATATGAGATTTTAGGACAGAGAAACTCAGTCGAAGTCACATGAGTAGTAAAGTAGGGCTGAGGCTCCAACTGAGGCAATCTGACTCCAAAGTCTAGAGATCAACTCCAGTCTAAATGATTGTTACTTCTTTCCAATTTCCAACCCATCTTCTTTAGTTCAGTTCAGTTCAGTTCAGTTCAGTCTCTCAGTCGTGTCCAACTCTTTGCGACCCCATGAACTGCAGCACGCCAGGCCTCCCTGTTCATCACCATCTCCCGGAGTTCACTCAGACTCATGTCCATCGGTCTGTGATGCCATCCAGCCATCTCTTCCTCGGTCGTCCCCTTCTCCTCCTACCCCCAATCCCTCCCAGCATCAGAGTCTTTTCCAATGAGTCAACTCTTTGCATGAGGTGGCCAAGGTACTGGAGTTTCAGCTTTAGCATCATTCCTTCCAAAGAAATTCCAGGGTTGATCTCCTTCGGAATGGATTGGTTGGATCTCCTTGCAGTCCAAGGGACTCTCAAGAGTCTTCTCCAACACCACAGTTCAAAAGCATCAATTCTTCGGTGCACAGCCTTCTTCACAGTCCAACTCTCACATCCATACATGACCACAGGAAAAACCATAGCCTTGACTAGACAGACCTTAGTCGGCAAAGTAATGTCTCTGCTTTTGAATATACTATCTAGGTTGATCATAACTTTTCTTCCAAGGAGTAAGCGTCTTCTAATTTCATGGCTGCAGTCACCATCTGCAGTGATTTTGGAGCCCAAAAATATAAAGTCTGACACTGTTTCCCCATCTATTTCCCATGAAGTGATAGGACCGGAT
>SJYV01017676.1:264996-295500 GCA_006410875.1 Neotragus pygmaeus | reverse complement strand
ATGCCATGATCTTCGTTTTCTGAATGTTTGAGCTTTAAGCCAACTTTTTCACTCTCCTCTTTCACTTTCATCAAGAGGCTTTTTAGTTCCTCTTCACTTTCTGCCACAAGGGTGCTGTCATCTGCATATCTGAGGTTATTGATATTTCTCCCAGCAATCTCGATTCCATCTTGTGTTTCTTCCAGTCCAGTGTTTCTCATGATGTACTCTACCCTAAAACCAGCCTCTGAGACGAAGATTCAAGTGGAAGTAATTTGGTATGAAATGCCAGTACAGGAGTGGGAAATTGAGACAAGGGAGGGAAAGAAGCCTGTAAAATGCATCTCCTGGAGCAAGTCATTACTGTGGGAAACCGGAATTTCAGGTCCACTTGGAGAACTCTGGGAAGTACCATGCAAAATATGCCTCTAGGGCAGATAGCTTTTTACATTTATATTGGTAAGGTATTTATAATACCAATTCTTAGCAGTTATTGGTTGAAGGCTGCTCTCAAAGGACACGGATTCCTTGGCTCTTCAGTCTGCCACACATGTGGGTAGAGTATTGGTGGCCAGAAAAAGCCTTGAGGCCAAGAGATCTTAGCTGGAGGTGGAAGCCATAGAGACTGCATGGAAACCGACAGGCCTAGAATATGGGAGCAAACATTAGCAACTCCCTGAGTCCCCTTTCTTCCTCATTTTATTTACAAGCAACTTTATTGAAATATAATCTCTAGACTAATATTTACCTATTTTAATTGTATAATCATTTTTAGCAAACTTAATGAGTTGCATGACCATCACCATAATCTATCTTTAGAGCATTTTCGTCACTGCAAGAAGAACCCACATACCCATTTACAGTTAATCTCTGTTCCCATTCTCAATTCCTGTCACTTTCTGTCTCCATGGATTTATCTTTTGTTAATATTTTACCTAAGTGGGATCATACAATACATGACTTTCTGTGTAAACGAGAAAGCCTCTCTCCAAATAGTTCAAGGTATAGATAAGAAGTATATTAAAAAAAAACACACACACAACAACAACAGTGGGCAAGAGCTTAGCAAGTAATTTTTGGTGTGGGAGAGGGAGACATTCTAGATGAAGTGATCAATGATTGCATTACAATAGGCAACTAAGAGACAATCCATGCTTGGCCTAGAGTTCCATCTTCCCCAGGATGCATGTGCTCCTATGAACTTTTGAGTCTGTGTATTTTCAAGGTATCTTTTCAACACAAAAGACTAGCAGTCAGCAAGCTGTTGGCTGAGACCTGATGCCCATTAGGCCACTAACCTCAGCACTGAAATAAATGGGACTGACTCAGGGAATCCTGTGTTGTTAAATAGATCAAATGACTTCTGCTGGTCTTGGGAGCCAAAGAATTCACTCTTTGGAAGCGACTGATGTATGGAGAGATCTTGTTTCCCTACTGGCCTGCCAATTCCCTCATAGTTTCCTCCCTGTCTTTATAGAAATTAATTACCTAGAAACAAAACTAAACTAAACTTGATGAAGGGAAAAATGAGCAGAACAACTGGCTAACTGATCAACCGCAGTATGCATTCTGCAGACCTCCTGCCATACCCTGTGTCTGTTGGGTAAACTGGTTGCAATTCCCCATCCAGAAGGGGCAGAATTAGCCCACAACTAACTGTCTGATAAGCACAATGGGCTAGGATGTGGGATGTGGTCCACACGCTCTCACCCAAAGCAGACTCTGACTTCGCTGCTAAAGGTCATTTTCTCTGAGCTGTTCCTACTTGTTAATTCTTTTTTTAAACTATACATTTATTTATTTTAATTGGAGGTTAATTACTTTACAATATTGTAGTGGTTTTGCCATACATCAGCATGAATCCGCCACAGGCATACACATGTTCCCCATCCTGAACCCCCCTCCCTCTTCCCTCCTCCCTCCCCGTACAATCACAGTATACTACTTGTTAATTCTTAACTAACCCACAAAGTACAAGTTTGGCTGTTGTCTCCTGTCATGTGCAATTTGTAAACATCACATGTTCACCTTTGCATTATGACCCAATTGAGAAATAGGCACAGGAACAAATAGCTGTTAAAGTATCAACTTTATTGTTGGTAACACAGGGCTAGAAGTTATGTCTTGGACCTGTGACCTCTGTGTGACTCCCTGGTATCTGTACCTGCACCTGGATCCCAGGATCCACTAGAAAGGAATAGCAGGTGGGTAGAACAGGTACCCCCAGCAGCTTCACAGGAACTGTTCTGGGGCCCAGAGTGGAAACAGAGAGAGAGAGACATCCTCTCCTGTCTCCACAAGTGTGAAAGCGAAAGTGTTAGTTGCTCAGTCATGTTTGACTCTTTGTGACCCCATGGATTATAGCCCACCAGGCCTCTCTGTTCCTGGATTCTCCAGGCAAGAATACTGGAGTGGGTAACCATTCCCTTCTCCAGGGGATCTTCCTGACCCAAGGNGTGATCAATGATTGCATTACAATAGGCAACTAAGAGACAATCCATGCTTGGCCTAGAGTTCCATCTTCCCCAGGATGCATGTGCTCCTATGAACTTTTGAGTCTGTGTATTTTCAAGGTATCTTTTCAACACAAAAGACTAGCAGTCAGCAAGCTGTTGGCTGAGACCTGATGCCCATTAGGCCACTAACCTCAGCACTGAAATAAATGGGACTGACTCAGGGAATCCTGTGTTGTTAAATAGATCAAATGACTTCTGCTGGTCTTGGGAGCCAAAGAATTCACTCTTTGGAAGCGACTGATGTATGGAGAGATCTTGTTTCCCTACTGGCCTGCCAATTCCCTCATAGTTTCCTCCCTGTCTTTATAGAAATTAATTACCTAGAAACAAAACTAAACTAAACTTGATGAAGGGAAAAATGAGCAGAACAACTGGCTAACTGATCAACCGCAGTATGCATTCTGCAGACCTCCTGCCATACCCTGTGTCTGTTGGGTAAACTGGTTGCAATTCCCCATCCAGAAGGGGCAGAATTAGCCCACAACTAACTGTCTGATAAGCACAATGGGCTAGGATGTGGGATGTGGTCCACACGCTCTCACCCAAAGCAGACTCTGACTTCGCTGCTAAAGGTCATTTTCTCTGAGCTGTTCCTACTTGTTAATTCTTTTTTTAAACTATACATTTATTTATTTTAATTGGAGGTTAATTACTTTACAATATTGTAGTGGTTTTGCCATACATCAGCATGAATCCGCCACAGGCATACACATGTTCCCCATCCTGAACCCCCCTCCCTCTTCCCTCCTCCCTCCCCGTACAATCACAGTATACTACTTGTTAATTCTTAACTAACCCACAAAGTACAAGTTTGGCTGTTGTCTCCTGTCATGTGCAATTTGTAAACATCACATGTTCACCTTTGCATTATGACCCAATTGAGAAATAGGCACAGGAACAAATAGCTGTTAAAGTATCAACTTTATTGTTGGTAACACAGGGCTAGAAGTTATGTCTTGGACCTGTGACCTCTGTGTGACTCCCTGGTATCTGTACCTGCACCTGGATCCCAGGATCCACTAGAAAGGAATAGCAGGTGGGTAGAACAGGTACCCCCAGCAGCTTCACAGGAACTGTTCTGGGGCCCAGAGTGGAAACAGAGAGAGAGAGACATCCTCTCCTGTCTCCACAAGTGTGAAAGTGAAAGTGTTAGTTGCTCAGTCATGTTTGACTCTTTGTGACCCCATGGATTATAGCCCACCAGGCCTCTCTGTTCCTGGATTCTCCAGGCAAGAATACTGGAGTGGGTAACCATTCCCTTCTCCAGGGGATCTTCCTGACCCAAGGATTGCAACTGTATCTCCCACATTGCAGGCAGAGTTTTACCATCTAAGCCACCTGGGAAACCTTGTCTCTACAAGGCCACCCCCAACCCCTGACCCAGGCACGCTGTCCCCATGTGGGACACCCTCACTCTTTTTGCCTCCTGTGTTAATGCTTCTCCAGGGATGTTAACTTGGGTGGAAATTTGGTTCCTTCAAGCTGCAGGATACAGAGGGTGTGTCAAGACTTAAGTGACCATCATTGAGCTGGCAGAAATAGTCCAGAGATATGACGAATATATGGCACAATCGCCTCAGTAATGTGGATGGGCGTCATCCAATCAGTTGAAGGCCTGGATAGAACAGAAAGATTGGGCTCCCCTGAGCAAAAGGGAATTCTCTAGCAGACTGCCTTCACATTGGTACTGTCCCATTGACTCATGGGTCCCTAGCCAGCCAACCCCACTCTAGGTTTGGGCTTACCAGCTTCCATAACGCCATAATTTTGTAAGCCACTTCGTTACAATAAACTTCTTTCCACACACACACACACACACACACACATCCTGTTGATTCTGTTTCTCTGGCGAACACTGACTGATATGGCAGGCAGATCCTAGCTACCTAGTTGAGAATATGAACTCGGGTGGAAGTGGGGAAAGATTTGGAAGTACCCAGAATAGGAAGCTGGGTGAAGGAGGAGAAAGTAGAAGACCCCAAGTATCCTCTCCCTGGCTTTGCTGAGGTCTGGCTCAGGTCACTAGGGCCATCTTTCGATGGAAGAGTTCCTCACTCCAGAGAACTCCTGGACTGATGCAGGCCCAGGACAATGTTTGATGTCTGGGTTCTGACAAACTATCTGGGGCGACATTCTGACCCTGGCTGGTGGGATGGCTTCAGTAAATTCAGAAAAGCTCTGCTGACACTGACCCACTCTTAGTCTTGTCCAGGATGGAGAAATAGAAGAAGAGGTGGGATTCAGAGGCAGAAGGCTGAAAAGGAAAAGGTTCCCAAATGAGGGGACCCACTCCTCTGGTGTGAAATGGTCAGTCAGCTTTGTAGCATTGGCTTAAGACCCCAGAATCTTAGCCTGAGACCCTACAGAATTGCCCCACCATCCCTAGCTGCAGCATCCCTTCAGGAATTTTTTTCTTCTTAGCCTTTGATTTATGGATTTTTTCTGTTTCTGTCATTTCTGTGGCCACAATACAAACAAAATTCTCCTAAACTTCAGTCATTGCAGAAATCCTCCACAGACTATCATTTCTGTGAACCATTCTGACTCTGATTTGTTCTTTAGATGGACTCATTCTTCTTTTAAAAGGTACATTTATTTGAAAAGGAAATGTCATAAAGTTCTTTAAAAGGAAAGGCTGTTTTTCCTGGCCTTGATGAGGAAGTCACTGGAAAAACAAATATATGGAAAATAAGCCAGGCTTTATATTCTAGTTAGTTAGCTTGATAGCTGTCTTTATTAAAAGAACAGACCTTAAGGTTTGGAGAAGTGTTAAAGTCATCAGCACCTAGCTGAGACAGTCTCCCTAGCTGATCAGAGCGATTGGAAGAGATCTGAAAAGAGAGTTGCTTCCGTGTTGTTACACCAGCCCAGGTCATATCTGAAACCATGCTACTTTATCAATGGCATGCGTTTCAAACTGCGAGGAAACACAGGTTTGGGGAGGAGGGGGTGGTGGTGTTTCTCTGGGCTTTACTGTGTTCCCTGAAATGTCACATTTGGGAATCCTAATTCCCCAAATCTCAGGATGCGATATGGAGATACGGTCTTTAAGAGGTAATTGAGTTAAAATGGAGTCATTAGGGTGTGCCTTCATCCAATCTGATGGATTTCCTTATGAGAAGAGGAAATTTGGACACAGACACGGACAGAAGGAACACCGTGGAGAAGATGGCCATCTACCAGCTGACGAGAGGGGCCTAGGAAGAAACTGACAGCCTGGACCTTGAACTTCCAGCCTCCAGAACTGTGAGAAAATAAATGCCCATCATGTAAACATCCAGTCTACATGCTTTGTTACGGCAGCCCTAGCAGAAATTCATTGGGCCCCATCTGGGTTACAACTGCCAAGGCTCAAACTTTCGAATAGTAACATCTGAAATTTGTCATTTTTCTATTACCCATAGAATCTGATCTTTTGATACTTTCTGGGAAGATGGGGAGAAAAATGCTAAATATGAGACTTCTTTCGTTATCAGCACTACATACCTCTTATCAAATAGTTTTAATAGCTTAAAATCCATCTATGAAAAAGCTCTGTTTCCACGTGTTCCTTATTAGATAGAAGGTTTTAACTGTGATTAGTGTTTCCTTCTGTTAAGAAATGTATACTGTGAAATATTAACCTAGAAAAATAGCATTTTTACAGTAAAATCTGTATTTTACTGTGGAGTTTTCAAATTTTTTGTTTATCAAATGTCAATAAAGTCTCATCTTATTGGGAAAAAAAGGATAACTGACAAGGATGTATAGGATAGTACAGGGAATTCTGCTCAATATTATATAACAATCTAAGTGAGAAAAGAATTTGAAAAAGAACAGAAATGTGTATATGTATAGCTGAATCACTTTGCTTGAAACTAATACAGTGTTGTTAATCAGCTATTCTCCAATATAAAATAAAAGCTTAGAATAAAAGATGTAAGGAGCTTGGTGTTCAGGACTAAGGACTCCGCCTTCAATACTAACCAGCCAGAGTGGGGCATGGAGGGGTGTCAAAAACAAAATAATCATTCTTCTTGCCTCTTCCCCAAAGTTACTCAGATTTTTTTTTTTTTGGTTAATATATTTTAAATTCTATTTCCAGGTTTTCCATTCTCTAATGTGTTCAACTTATTATTTTTTTGTTTAGGCACTAAATTTTGTCTGACTTTTTATGACCCCGTGGGCTGCTAGGCTTCCCTAGGCTTCCCTAAGTATACTAGGCTTCCCTGTGCTTTTTTTTTTCCCCACTTTATTTTACTTTACAATACTGTATTGGTTTTGCCATATATCAACATGAATCCGCCATGGCCCAGTTACTATGTTCTCCACTCTCTTTTCCCTTTTCAAATCTTATTTCATCAGAATGGGTCTGTCTCCCCAGCCCGCAGCCCCTTTTCAGTGTCTTCAGGTCCCCCCTTCCGCATCTTTCTCTGCAAATGCCTTAAGAAGCCCCTTACCTGGGTCTTGTCACTTGTAAATTATAGATCTAGGCTTTGAACTGAGTCTTGTGTGATTTATGACACATCTCAGGAATGACAGAGAGATTAGAAGAGGACTTTGATTTACCAATATTAATAATGATTCACCCATTAATTACAATTTCTTATCATTACTTACAGCAGATAAAGTATAATGTGAAGCTCTTGCTCACCCCAATATTGATGGTTATGGTGTCTGTCTGCTGATCACTTGCTATATGCCTGTACTTTATTTGTATTGTCCTATGCATTCCCCTCTACAACATCTGCACACTGATTACCTATTATGCCTATTTTGATATGCAAGAGCCTTGAAATGCAGGAAGTCCCATGTTTTACACCAACACATCTGAGAGAGACCCAAGGGCAGGGGATGAAAAGGTAAAAGAGTCGAGAGAAGGGTAAAAGGAGGAAGAAATGATTTTCTCGTATTCTCATGGACAGCAGAACTCTCTGCTAAATCCCCTTGCTCTCTGAGACTCAGTGAGTCCTTCAGCATGGAGCTAGGACAATTCAAAAGGATCACCTAGCCTTCACCTGATCGCATCCATCTGGGTTAGTTTGCTAGGCCTGCCTTAACAAATTTGCAGAAACTGAGGAGCTTAAACAAAGGCTTCACCCCTAAAAACCATCACATTGGGGATGGGACTTTCAACCTAGAATTTTAGGGTATGAGATAATAGAAAACATATAAATTGGTCTCTGTCCTGAGTACCTGGCCCAGAGCTCCTAAAAGCCTTGTAAGCATCTTTTGTTCTATTGAGGTGACTCTGGATGGGCACCTGGATGGTTCCTGGATGGGAGATTGGTCACCAGAAAGACCAAGCCATGATTTAGAAGCATGGAATTTTCAGCCCCAGGCCTCTATTATCCAGAGAGGGAAGAGGGGCTGGAAATGGAGTTAATAATGGACCATGGTCACATGAGAAAACCTCCATAAAATTCCAATAGTGTGGGAGTCAGAGAGCATCGAGATCGGCAAACACATCCATGTACCAAGAGGGTTGTTGCTGTTGTTCAGTTGCTCAGTTGTGTCTGACTCTTTGCAACCTCAGTTGTGTCTGGTGTGCATTGCAGCATACCAAGCCCCCCTGTCCTTCACTACCTCCCAGAGTTTGCTCAAACTCATGTCCATTGAGTTGGTGATGCCATCCAACTATCTCATCCTCTGTCACCCCCTTCTCCTCCTGCCCTCAATCTTTCCTAGTATCAGTGTCTTTACCAATGAGTCAGCTCTTCATGTCAGGTGACCAAAGTATTGGAGCTTCAGCATCAGTCCTTCCAATGAATACTCAGGATGGTGTGTGTGTGTGTGCTCCGTTGCTTCGGTTGTATTGGACTCTTTTCGACTCTACAGGCTATAGACCCCCAGGCTCCTCTGTCCATGGGGATTCTCTAGGCAAGAATACTGGACTGGGTTGCCAGTCTCTCTTCTAGGGGATCTTCCCAACCCAGGGATAGAACCCAGGCCTCTAATGTCTTCTGCATTGGCAGGCGGGTTCTTTACCACTATTGCCACCTGGGAAGCCCATTCAGGAGGGTAATTCATCCCAGCTCCACAAGGACAGAAGATCCTGAGCTTGGAACCTTCACTGCTGCTGCTGCTGCTGCTAAGTCACTTCAGTCGTGTCCGACTCTGTGCAACCCAATAGACGGCAGCCCACCAGCAGCCCTCACTATATATTTCTCTCTCCATCTGGCTGTATGTCTGTCTCCTTTGTCACAACTGTTAGTCAACAGATAAGTATGTTTCCCTGAGTTTTAGTAAATCATCCAGTCCAAGCAGGAAGAGGTTATGGGAATTCCTGACTTGTGGCCAAGTTGGACAGAAGTTGTGGCTCATCTGGAGACCTACAAATTTGTGACTGGCATCTGAAGAAGGGTGAGGCAATCTTGTGAGACTGAGCTCTTCGCCTGTAGGATCTGATGCTGTCTCCAGGTAGAGAGTGTCAGAATGAAGTGAAATTGAGGAACATCCATCCAGTGTTGCAGAAAGTGCTTGGTGGGGGAAATCCCACACCCATCTGGTGTCAGAAGTGCTATAATTGCTGTAATCATGTAAGAGTAATGGAGAAACCCGTGGTGGTGGGTGGGGAAGTAGGGAGGGCGAAACAGTCAAACAGTCATCTCAGAACAAGGTCCCTCTCCTCCCCATGTCTCCTCACATTATCTTTCATCTATATCTATGGCCAAATTTCCCCTTTTTAGAAAGATGCCAATAATTTTGGACTAGGGTCTACCCTAATGGTTGCACTTCAACCTCTGCAGTTATTTCCAAAAAAGTTCACATTCGAAGGTATGGAGAGGGGGTTAGGACATCAACATCATCAACATGTGAATTTGGGGGCAACACAATTCAGTCCCCAACCCCAGCCACACTGGTGTGAGGTCTAACGATTTCTCTTGGCAGCCCAACCGTTTTCAACATCATTCTCCAGTAAGAAAATATTCCTAATATAATCCAAACCTTCTCTTGTCACAGTTTAAATTCATCTCCTTTCATTCTCTTAAGATATCAATATTCTCTCCTTTCTTTTTTGAGCTTTAAGTTTTTGACTCTCCTTGTAGCTGAAAAACCACTCCCCCTCCCCCCAGATTAAAGGACACAAAGAAAGGCAGCTGAGAAGTAAGATTGGGGTGGGTGATATTCAAATCATCGTCTTTAGTTCACATTGTGAGCAAGATGCTGTCAAGGACTAGAAAAGGAAGGTATGTTCATGGCTGTGGTTCAGAAGCCTGAGAGCTTTGGTTTAAAAATAGGTGAACTGAAATAAACACTGAGAGCTACTGAGATGGCACCGAAATAGAGTGGTAATTGATCTAATGCAACTTTTCCCTCAGATAACATCATTATTTGTGAAATTATGTCAGTGTCGCTGCTGCCAAGTCAGCAAGCACTTACAGGACGTGACTTCTAATTTAAGAATTGGACTATTTGCGGCTCATCTCCGAAGACAGTGGGAATTCAGTGGACTCCCAGTAGCCAGTCTTCTGGAAAGGCTGGTTTGCACTTGAAGTTTGCAACACTGAAGTGTTGGGGAGGTGTCCTGACCAGGTGGTCCTTGGAAGAAGGACACTCTGCCCAGCTCTAGGGATGTAACTGGAAGATGATCTCCAGGTGTCAGCTCTTTCTGGGTCAGCCCCAGCTCCAGAGATTCAGGCCCTCAGTCAGCCCACAGACTATGGTTTAGTGAAGCCGAGGTATGACCTAATATCTCATTGGGGTCATTCTGATGTCACCCAGCACTTGCTCCATAGCTAAGACATGCCTGCATTGTGATTCCACCTCTTACCACCCTTATCTCCAACCTGCTTCTTTTCCCAGGTGTTGCTTCCTAATAAACACCTTCCTTTCCCAGATGTTGCTCCAAGCCAACATCTGCTTCTAGAAGATCTGACCTGCCACAGCTGCCTCGACAGTTTCCAAGGTGGATTCATGTTTCCAACTGTATCCGTTGTGCTCCTGAAAGAGAGAGGATGAAATTGTCCCTTCATGCCCTCGTGGAGCTGGCCGCAGGATGTTTTTGTGGAATTCCAAGTGGAAGAATCTCCTTTTTAAAAATTTTTTATTGAACTACAGTTGATTTACAAGGTGTTAATTTCTGCTGCATAGCAAAGTGATTCAGTTATACATATATATTCTTTTTCATTATGGTTTATTACAGAATATTGAATATAGTTCCTTATGCTATACAGTAGGACCTTGTTTGTCCAGTCTATATATACTAGCTTGCACCAGCTAATATTAAATTTCCAATCCATCTCTCCCCTCAACACCCTAGCAACCACAAGTCTGTTCTCAGTGTCTATGAGTCTCTTTCTTAGATAGTTTCATTTGTGTCATATTTTAGATTCCATATATAAGTTATATCATATGGAGTTTGTTTTTCCTTTTCTGGCTTACTTCCCTTAGTATGATAATCTCTAAGTTCTTCTGGGTTGCTGCAAATGACATTATTTCATTCTTTTTTGATGACTGAGTAGTATTCCATATATATATATGTGAAGTGAAGTGAAAAATCACTCTGTTGTGTCCAGCTCTTTGCAACCCCATGGACTATATAGTCCATGGAATTCTCTAGGCCAGAATACTGGAGTGGGTAGCCTTTCCCTTCTCCAGGGGATCTTCCCAACCCAGGGATCAAACCCAGGTCTCCTGCAGTGCAGGTGGATTCTATACCAGCTAAGCCACAAAGGAAGCCCAAATATACATATATATATGTATATATATGTGTATATATATACACACACACACACACATACATACATATATACATATCACACTTTCCTTATTAACTGGAAGAATTTTATAAATCATTATTTAAAAATATATTTGGCTTACACAAAGTAAAGTACACGTGGAAAAATTGTTAGAAAGGATAGCCATTTCTTTATTCAGAATTAATTTTTCAGCATTGCAGGGTTCCAGGCATTATTCTCAGTACCAGCACCATGGTGAATAAGACAGACAAGGATTCTCAGAATTAGGTTCTACGGGAGAGAGGCAGCGTGCAAATAAATAAATATGTTAATGAGAAAGTATAGATATTAAACACATGAGGAAAATAAAATGGGGAATGGTAGCCGGTGACTGCGGTATGGGAAGAATCTTCCAATGAAGTGGCCTGGGAGGACGTCTGGAGGAGGTGGCAGTGATGTTGAGTAATGAAAGACAAAGAAGATCCAGGCTTCTGCAGATAAAACTCAACCTTTTGAAACAGAAAGGATTCATAAGTTCCTGCTGAAAGCCCAGATGAATCAATGGCATTATCTAATAGACAGAGGGGACCACCTTGCTTATCTGAGATGATCAGCCGCACCTCTGACCATCCCTGATGTCCTCCATAGAGGCTGCATCTAGGGCTGGATGGACCATAGAAATTTAGCTCAGAATGGAAATTGATCTTTGAAGTCCTTCTTCATTCTCACATTAGATTTTTATCCAAAAACAGTGAGGAAAATGGCTCAGTCGCTCCCTTGGTTTATGTTGTAGGTCACAGATGGCATGGCACCCGATTAGCAGGCATTTAAACAATCCCTTATCTTTTCAGGGCTTTCATGCTTGATTTTTAAAAAACTTTGTCCAATTCTCAGCAACCCGATTTTAAAGGTCATTATATTAACCGCAAAGATGAATCAAGGGACGAGTTCATTTCTCATCCAGGGAGCCTTTTTAGTCTTGTATGCCGTCATTTCCATGCCCTGTAGATTTGATGCTGATCTGGGTTTTAAAAAGACACTTCTATTTCAACATAGTATTCTTTGGGGAAAAAGACTGCCTTCCCTCCCAAAACTCAGCCTTGCCTTCTCATCAAAGGAAGCTTTTGTACTGCATTTGTCTCACTCATATCTGGGAGAACAGCTGCACACTCACAAGCTCTACTCCAGCTGAAGAGCCGAGGACTTCATTGTAATCACCTTGTTGAAATATTTGGAGCTGTATAGCAAGAGACTGGTTCTGTGTTGCCATAATTTATGATAAAAGCCTGAATAAATCCCCAGACATGGATTTCCTATAAAACCCTTCCTTGTGAAACTTTGTTGCACTGCAAAATGAAAAGAAGATGGGGAAGAAGAGAGAGAAACGGGCGGGGGTAGGGGGGAAGCCTACAAGATGTATATAAATCTCCAAGGATGCTGCTTCTATTCATCGCATTTACTGTAAAGACAGGGGTTTTATTTGGGTGCAAAAAGAATGAACCATGATGGTTTTCAGAGTTTAATATGGAGCTTGCTTGAAGCATTTTCCTCTGATCTTTCTGCTTCCTCAAGATCACCAGCGTATGGAAGGAGGAAGGATACTTTCTGTCAACCCTGAAAGGTTCTGTATTGGGATGGGCATCAGGGGACAGAGTGAAACCTCCTTTTTGTGCCTTTTACTGGGGACATTCATTGATTGGTCTGTGAGAGTATAGTTGTACAATATAGCTGCATCAGAAGTATATATTCATTATCCAAAATTATACTATATGGGGTTGGATAGTGGAGGGCAAGAGTTGAGAGAGAGAGGGGACAGAAAGGAAGGGAGAGAGGAAAGGAGGGAAGGAGGAGCAGGAGACCAGGGAAAAGGAGAGATAATCTTTTTTTTTCTTTTTTTAAAAAATATAAATTTATTTATTTTAATTGGAGGCTAATTACTTTACAATATTGTATTGGTTTTGCCATACATTGACATGAATCTGCCATGGGTGTACGCATGTGTTCCCCATCCTGAACCCCCACCTCTTTTAAATCACATATATCACTTCAACCTCCATCCCACTCACAGTCCAAGAAAGCAGAAGATGGAAAATCTGATTCTGCAGATCCCTCCTCTCATCCCTTTGCCTCTCATAGTACAAGTGTTTCCCTGTGCTGAGGGCCAGGCTGTTGTTTATAGTCAGTGGGGTTTGCTTAAACAGAACTCAGCCTTTTCATCACTTGCTCAGCCCAAGACACAGTAGTCTGTTCAAGATGGATGGAAAATGGACTCAGATGGACATACTGAGACATTTGCTTCTTTACAGCATGGGTGACTTAAAAGGAGCTTTAAGGGACATATTTTACTCTCTGGGACTGTTTCTTTGGAATCTAACTGCCTCTTGTGAGCCTTGCCTATCAGGGTCCTCCTAACTGAGCAGGAAGAGGATGAGAATTCTGGAGGAGCCAAATTTATTCATCAATTATTCACCAAATAATTACTGAGAATCTTCCTGGGCACTGTGCTGAGCTGGGATGATTTTACATGATGACGCTAAGAGAAGTTTCTCACTACTCTTTTCATGTAACCTCAGGATTTTAAAGCTGAAAAGATCCTGAGAGGATATCATCTATCAAAAACAATGCTGGGCAACACTTTATACACAAGAACTGCTTCAAGGAAAATAAACATGTTTACCATCTACATTCTTTTGGTTCATTCAAAGCAAATTCAAGATGGAATCATTTTATTAAGTTCTTCGGCAGGGAGAGAGACATTCTCACAACTGAGTTTACTTACTCATTTGAATGGATGGCCATCAGTAAAAGGTTTGGCCTTTCTCTTTGGCCATTGAAATGCAAATATTTGGACATCTGATATACTAAATATTAAATATCAATATTTGAGAAGTAGCCCTGAGGAGTTGACTTTCAAATTGTTGAATTTGAAGTTAGACTATATATCCCAGAGTTTAGGCAGGTCACATGGCCCACAGGCTGTGGTTACTCACCCAAGAGGTAGTGAATGGAACACCATGATTGGCATCCACCCTCCACCACACATTGTGCAATAGCTGAGGCCCTCTCCTGGGTTACGTATCTGTTTCATTCTTTAAAAACAAAAACAAAAACAAAACAAAAGAAAAACTTATGCCAGAAAAGAGGGAGATATAAAATCTCACATGAATTCAAAAGCCTAGATGTTAGTATCAGGCATGGCAGAAATCAGATGTTCAAGTCATTTAATCAGTATTCCACTTTTTACTCCCCACTCCACTGCTTTCTTCTCTGGTGATTTNAGATATAAAATCTCACATGAATTCAAAAGCCTAGATGTTAGTATCAGGCATGGCAGAAATCAGATGTTCAAGTCATTTAATCAGTATTCCACTTTTTACTCCCCACTCCACTGCTTTCTTCTCTGGTGATTTTACTCCTACGTAAGCTTTCTCTGTCCTGACCCACAGCCTACCAAGCAAGAACCAAGCCTCCCAAATACAAGTCCAGTAGAAAAAAGTTGCCTCTCTCTAGGTCACACCTGCCTTAGTTCTGGAATTAGAGCTTTTGGGCTCTGCCCAGCCTTGAATCAGTCTTAGTGGTCTCATTGGTCTAAATAGGGCTTTTGGTCACAATTATGGCCAGATCCATGCAAAATATATGGGCAGAGACTGATTAAGAGTGATTCCCTAAGGAGAATTGGATTGCTATTATTGGATAAAACGGGATAATCCTGAAAAGGCAAAGAAAAACACTCTACCATCCTTCCTATCTATCTTGCTGTTCATCTATCCATCTTTCATCCATTTATCCATCCATCCATTCATTCGACCATACACCTACATATATGTTCAACCACCTACCCACTTAGTCATTCAGATAACTAGCTATTTGGTGACTGTTCNTATTTGGATTACAGATGTGTTATAGTGTTTTGTGCTTAGGGGTTCCTGGATAGGAGTGTAGCATGGAATTTCTGATTGACTGTTGATTTCTTTACACTGGTTAAAGGAAAAAGAAGAAAAATGACTGGGAGTTGGTACTCTTGGGTTCATTCATTTGCTCAGTAAATGTTAACTGAGTACCTACAATATGCCAAGCACTGTCCTAGGACACAACAGTGAGTGAATCAAATGGACTCAAATCTTTTCCCTCCTGGAACTTAGACAATTCAATGCCAGATTCTGTCTTTAAGGAATAATTTCTACTTTGATGCATCACTTGCTTCTGTGGGCTTCTGTTTTACTGCTTGAGCTGTGAGAGGTGAATGAATTCAATACCAAGCAGAAGAAAGTAAGTAAGTAAGTGAAGTCACTCAGTCGTGTCCGACTCTTTGTGACCCCATGGATTGTAGCCTATGAGGTTCCTTTGTCCATGGGATTTTCCAGGTAATAGTACTGGAGTCGATTGCCATTTCCTTTTTCAGCGGATCTTCCCGACCCAGGGATCGAACCCAGGTATCCTGCATTGTAGACAGATGCTTTACCATCTGAGCTACCAGGGANAAAGTAAGTAAGTAAGTGAAGTCACTCAGTCGTGTCCGACTCTTTGTGACCCCATGGACTGTAGCCTATGAGGTTCCTTTGTCCATGGGATTTTCCAGGCAATAGTACTGGAGTCGATTGCCATTTCCTTCTTCAGCGGATCTTCCCGACCCAGGGATCGAACCCAGGTCTCCTGTATTGTAGACAGATGCTTTACTGTCTGAGCTACCAGGGAAGGAATGGCTTAAACAACTAAGCTGGGGAAAAGGAAAACTCACAGAGGACAGAGTGCTTCTGCCCAAATACTGAGAAAGATGTTCTGCTTATGAGCAAGGATAATTGGTCTGTGTGGCTCCCAAGGATAGAATAAAGATTATTAGAGACACAGCTAAATTACTTTCAAGAAGCTCAGAAGGTAGTGAGAACTTTGTTACTGAAAGTGTACAAGAGGAGGAAAGGAACTTGGCTGGGATGTGGGAGAAGTATCAACCTTCTAAAAACTCTCTCAAATATGGGGAGACACCTGTATACCTATGGCCAACTCATGCTGATGTATGGCAAAACCCATCACAAACCAATACAGTACTGTAAAGTAAAAATAAAATTTTAAAAGTAGATAAATGAATTAAAAAAAACATGAGTGTTTAAGCATAATTAATAGAGCCCTCAGCCATCTTGGTACTGCACTATTTGGACCACTTGGCCTCCATGTTTCTTGCAATAGGAGAAGAGAAGGAAGGAGGAGGCCTCTTAACTACATTGGCCCGGCAGTGATGTGGATCACTCCTGCTTACAGCCCAATAGCTATAAAAAGTTGTTGTTGTTTTTTAGTCACTAAGTTGTGTCCAACTCTTTGCAACCACATGGACTGCAGCACGCCAGATTTCCCTGTCCTTCACTATCTCCCAGAGTTTGCTCAAACTAACGGCCAGTGAATCAGTGATGCCATCCAACCATCTCATTCTCTGTCACTCACTTCTCCTCCTGCCCTCAACTTTTCCCAGCATCAGAATCTTTTCCAACGAGTCCACCTTGCGCATCAGGTTGCCAGAAAATTGGAGCTTCAGCTTCAGCCTCAGTCCTTCCAATGAATATTCTCTGATTTCCTTTAGGATTGACTGGTTTGATCTCCTTTCAGTCCAAGGGAATCTCAAGAGTCTTCTCCAGCACCAGGATTTGAAAACATCAGCTCTTTGGTGCTCAGTCTTCTTTATGTTTCAACTCTCACATCCATACATGACTTCTGGAAAAACCATAGCTTTGACTCTACAGACCTTTGTCGTAAGAATAACATCTCTGCTTTTTAATATACTGCCAAAGTTTGTCATAGTTTTTCTTCCAAAGAGCGAGCATCTTTTAATTTCATGGCTGCAGTCACCAACCACAGTGATTTTGGAGCCCAAGAAAATAAAATCTGTCACTGTTTCTATTGTTTCCTCATCTATTTGCCAAGAAGTGATGAGACCGGATGCCATGATCTTTGTTTTTTGAATGCTGAGTTTTAAGCCAGATTTTTCACTCTCTTCTTTCACCCTCATCAAGAGGCTCTTTAGTTCCTCTTTGCTTTCTGCCATTAGAGTGATATCATCTGTGTATCTGAGGTTATTGATATTTCTCCTGACAATCTTGATTCCAGCTTGTGAATCATCTAGCCCTGCATTTTGCATGATGTACTCTGCATATAGGTTAAATAAGCAGAGGAACAACATACAGCCTTGCCATACTCCTTCCCCAATTCTGAACCAGTACATTGTTTCACATCCAGTTCATATCAGGTTACACAGGTTACATCAGGCTGTGATCCATGTGATCATTTTGGTTAACTTTCCGTGATTATGGTTTTCATTCTGGAGGCTATGGGATTATAGTTCTTGGTTCTTTTGCCTGCCCTCTGATTGAGGATAAGAGGATTGTGCAAGCTCCCTGATGGAAAGGACTGGCTGTTGGGAAAATGGTCTTGCTCTGGACATTGGGGCCATGCTCAGTAATCTTTAATCCAATTGTCTGCTAATGGATGTGGCTGTACTCCCTCCTTGTTAGTTGGTTGGCCTGAGGTGACCCAGTCCTGGAGTTGACAAGCTCTTTGGTAGGGCTACTGATGACCTCCAAGAGGATTTGTGCCAACATGCGCCTCCTAAGACTGCTGCGGCCAGTGCCCCTGTCCTCCCGGCAGGCATCTGCCAGCCTCACCTCCACTGGAGACCCTCAGATGCTCACAGGCAGGTCTGGCTCAGCCTCTTGTGGTGTCCCTGTTCCTTTCCCCTGGGTCCTGGAGTGCACAAGATTTTGTTTGTGCCCTCCAAGAATCTCTGTCTCCCCCAGTCCCATGGAAATTCGCTAATCAAATTCCACTGTCCTTCAAAGTCAGATTCCCTGGAGATTCCCAGTCCATTTGCTAGATCCCCAGTTTGGGGAGTTTAATGTGGGGCCTAGAAATTTCACAACAGTGTGAGAACTTCTTTGGTATTATAATAAGTTATGTGGTCCAAAACAAATACCCACAAAAGCAGGGCGATATAGTAGAGAACATGAGTATACAGTGAGATTGTCTCTGTCAACTAAGATTGTGTAAAAATGGAGAAAATTGCAGCAATACCTATTTAAGAGAGTTAAGAATTAAATGAGCTAAACTGAAATAGTTCATTTAATCTTGTACCATCCTATGACTGACATTTTAAAAAATAAGCCTTTCTTTCAACCTCTTTCTCTTTTTCTCATCTCCAAAGACTACCGTGGTAGCTGGCAGGACCAGTTGGAAGGATGCTCTAGAGAAGCCCCAGGAGGAGCCATGAAGGGGCTGATCGTATCTGGACATATCCCCACACTTTCACTTATTGCCTAATATTCCATCATTAGAGCCATTCACTGCCACTTTTCACAGCTCTAGGCTTGGAGTAGCTAGAGCATGACAGATCAGGACAGTGGATATGGGAAGTCCAGGTGGGAAACTGTGTTAGTGACAATCTCAGGGCAACCCTGAGCAGGGGAGAGGCTCAGCATGTCTCAAAGACCCACCATCTGTGGCCTTGCTGTTACTATATACGTAGTCAGAAAGGCTGTATCCCCTTGGTGGGACATCGTAGGTGCAGGCTGCCCATCTGAATTTGAAATGAATTCAATTTAGCCTTGTGTAATTGCTTATTTGATTCCTGACGATGACACGCAGTTAGGAGGGAAATTGACATCCTGTCGTCTCTTTCCCAAGAAACCAAACTCCAGGTACTTTGTGGCAGCTGGGCCACCTGCTTTTCTATAGAGAAATCAGTGAGCACAGGGAGCTTGGAAATAGAGAATCCCAAGCCCGGGGTGTTTTTAGGGAGTCTGAAATGACTGAATAATATAGGCAGTCAAGGGTATATGCCTGAACCTCCTTTTCCCTAGTGAGTACAATAGACCTCTTTTTGGAAAGTATTTAGGCTGGCTTCCTGCTTTAGAATATGCATTCTCTCACTTGTTAGTGAAAATTCATTTATGTTCAAGGTCATTTTTTTAAAATTTCAAACAATGTAGGAGCCTGGAGACATCCCTAGTAAATCATAAGAAGCCTTGCAGTTCTAAGTATAGGAAAATATATTTGTTATCTCATGGCTACCCAATGCCTTCTTTGTCCAAGTCTGTATATGACCCCTGCATTCTGGATGATGCCCACAGAACGGAGAAAGGGGAGCCCATTCAAGCTAAGAGGATATGAATCAGGTGAATGGAATGGGACTTGACAAAGGTTCCCAGAAGGTGGTTGAAAGATCAGTGAGCACCTTAAGTCTCATTGATGAAAGAATGAACTCCACAAGAGCTTAAACGGAGGGCTTAAATGTCAATATCCACCGAAACTGAGCCCTCCATGTATCTTGGGTGGATGGCATTTAGGTGATAACCCCACCATGAGGTGAGAAAAGTGTAAGGACTAAGCCGTGCAGCAGAGCTTCCTAAGGGGGGGATTTTGTCCCTCCTCCCAGAGGACACTTGATAAGATGAAGGCATTTTTGGTTGTTGGACCTGAAGGGTTACTACCAGCATCTAGTGAGGCGTGGCCAGGGATGCTGGCAGGCACCCTACCACACACAGCTGCCCACAGGATAGGATCACCTGGCCCACGGTGTTCACAGGGCTGAGAAACTGCCCCCCAGAGCAAGGGCCCAGACCCAAGCCTTCTTTTGAGATGTAGTGTCAGCAGCTTGAAAAAGGTGATCTCTCCTGGCCTTGGGAAAACTTTTATGCTGAGTCAAGAAAGGTGAACTGTTCTTACTTCAGATCACAAATCACATCACGCTCCTCTGTTCAAAATCCTCCACTGGGATGACCCAGAGAGATGGTATGGGGAGGGAGGTGGGAGGAGGGTTTCAGCATTGGGAACATGTGCACACCCGTGGCGGATTCATGTTGATGTATGGCAAAAACCAATACAGTATTGTAAAGTAAAATTTAAAAAAAAAATCCTCCACTGGCTTCCTGTATAAATATTTTTCTCACCTTCTGCAGTAAGGACAGGAAAGCCAGAACATAAGCAAGGGACACTGATCAGGGCAACCCCCCATCAATGTTGAGTTAATGAAAAATGTCGAGAAAGGATGGCTAAAAATAATCTGTCGTTGCCATACTTGCAGGCGATGCTGGGAAGATGGAGTGATAGTTAATGGGTCTCACACATGGAGACTGTCAGGGTCATTACTAGACTGATGCTCAAAAAGCAATAAATGTCTCATTTTAAAAAAAAGACATACTCAGATGTGACTAACACAAAGATGAGAGAGGAGAGTCACTTAGACATACTTCCTCTTCTGTCCTTGATTAAGAGGCAGAACATAGTTTTTGGTTTCACATAACAGTTTTTGAAGCCCTGGGAAAGATGGCTGATGGAGCATTTCAGGAGAGGGGGCTGATGGCTCCTATTCTTTAGGAAAGATACCTATCCCCCTGCCCAGCTTCTCTTGGGGATTTAGGTTTGTCTTTAGCATGATGTTGCTGAGACTAAACTGAAGGCGGCCTGGTCTCACCTGAGTTGCACACTGCTCCTCCTTTTGCCCACTGGGCACCTGTTCCGCTGGACTTCTGCAGAGCCTTGAGCATCAAGCTTCCTCTTCCTATAAGTTCTTCCTTTAGCTTGGGTTCCGGATTTTGCCCCTGTTTCTCTTACACACACACACACACACACACACACACACTGCGTCATTTACTCTTGTTCATCTCTCTCATCTCAGATCAAATATCGTATCTGGAGAGATTTCCCTGGCTCCCCATGATTTGGCTCAGTTTCCTTTTTCACGCACTCCTGCACCTCTCTTGTCACTCTTATATGAGTGGGGTATTCAGTACACTCATGTATTTCCCCCCCCACCTTTTGATGAGTAACTCCATGAAGATAAAGGTCAGGGCTGTACCTTCACGCACTGTACAAAGGCATCCAGCCAGGGCACAGCCAGGGGCTGAAGGCTATGAATGGTCTGCTGGCCTGGTCAGCCTTGGCAGTCACTCTCACTGTGCAAACCCTGTGCCCAGCACAGTGCCTGGTGCAGAGCAGGCCCCCAGGAATTGTGGCTTGATGGATGTGTCTGGCCAAAAGTTTTACTTTAGTTTTCAGGTTCGAAGGATTTGTTAACAAAAGAAATCATTCATTACACACAAATAAAAAAGTTTAATATTTAATTGAGGATTATTCAATTCAATTTCGATACACAGTCATTAAAAGAAATGAGAAATAGAAACAACAGAGAACAGTAACCGCACACATACCACCAAATTGGGCTGACCAACATCCAGACTTAAAACAGCATCCTGGGAAGTTGTGAGTAACCACAATCTGGAGTCTCAGTTGGGAAAAGGTCACTGGCAGTGCGTCCGTTCCATGAGTGAGACTTCAAACTGGAGTTTTGGGGTTCCTGACTATAATCCCAGGCTGCAAACTGATATCATTATCAGTTTGCAAGAAAAATGCAGCTCTGGCTTTACTTTAACCTTTTAACAATGCTGTTTGTTTCACCTTGTGGGTCTTAGGATTTTGTTAGATCCCGGAGATTGACCAGACCCTCAGGGGCTTTCTTATTCAAAGTGCTGCCTGACTTGCTGTGATTCCCGACAGGCAAGCATGGAATCCAGGCAGTGTCCAGGCAGGTCCAGCAGGTCAGAGGCCTGCTCTCCTGCTTCTGAAACCTCCAGTTTACTTTCCCTACTACTCAGGCTCAGGGTAGTTGAGGCTGAAGAGTATAGGAAGAAGGCAACATAACACAAGCTGTCCTCTTAATTCTGTAAGTCAAATAGCAATTTCAGATAGCCAAATAAAGTGATCAAAGAAACAGGAATGGGTTAATCAATGCACCAAACAATTTTTGAGAAGTAGGGCATTTAGTAAAGAAAACATCCCACCATGAATGAGAAGTATACTTTTGTACATCAACTCCTACATCCATTAACTTATTGGCAAAATAGTAGTAACAACAGAATGTTCTATCAAGGTGCCATTATGTTTGCTATGAAATTTTGCAAATGGTTCCTTGCAAAATCTTAGGTAAGGGTTCTGAGGGGAAGTTAATATTGGGAAAAGGAAGAGTAGGGAACAACATTTGAGTCCACAGTACCTGAATTCTCATGGGGGTGGGGGCTTCCCCAGGGCCTCAGCAGTAAAGAATCTGCCTGCAATGCAGGAGCTGCAGGTTCAATCCCTGGGTCAGGAAGATCCCCTGGAGGAAGGCATGGCAACCCACTCCAGTATTCTTGCCTGGAGAATCTCACAGACAGAGAAACCTGGCAGCTATAGTCCATAGGGTTGCCGAGAATTGGACACGACTGAAGCGACTGAGTATGCACGCACACTTGGGGGGGAGGGAAGTAATAGGTGGTCCCATTCCAACATGTGTTAGGCTGCTGGAAAAAGGAGCTCCTAATTGATACACAGAAGTAGCTTCTACATCTACTGGTTACAATACATGTAAATTGAGGGGCTATTTCAAAAAACATATTAAAGGATTTAGGGAAGATAGTCCATTCACAAGTTGGTGAAATTCTCCAATTAGCAGGATTCCCAAACATGAGACCTTGGTCTGCGTGAAAGTGAAAGCAAAATTCACTCAGTTGTGTCCCACTTTTTGCAACCCCATGGACTATAGTCNATTAAAGGATTTAGGGAAGATAGTCCATTCACAAGTTGGTGAAATTCTCCAATTAGCAGGATTCCCAAACATGAGACCTTGGTCTGCGTGAAAGTGAAAGCAAAATTCACTCAGTTGTGTCCCACTTTTTGCAACCCCATGGACTATAGTCCATGGAATTTCCAGGCCAGAATACTGGAGTGGGTAGCCCTTCCCTTGGTCCACATAGCAGTCCCTCAGTAAGTTTCTCACAATCTATCAGTAAGTGGGTACAACTATTAAAGTAACAGATGAAATTGGCACATAACGCTTGTATTCAAGGCTTGAGCTATATCTTTACCAGTGGTGTGTAATCTAGCATATTGATAACTTTTGTCCTTAGAAAGTCAAAGTTAAGAAAGGACAGACCTTTTGTTGGACAGGTGAAGTTATCCTGAGTTGAGGTTCAGCCCATGTTTCTCTAGCTGAAGATTACCCAAGAGCTTTCTGCATATTTTTCTTTAAAACTTTTTAAAATTAATTTATTTTAATTGGAGAATAATTACTTTACAGTATTGTGATGGTTTTTGCCATACATCAACATGAATCGGCCACAGGTATACATGCATCCCTGACACACATATTTTTCTTTTAATTGTAGCATACCCTTGCGGTTGAGGCATGAATGACAATCTGCTTTATAGTTAGGCTTTCAAGAATAATCTATTTATGAGAATAACAGGGGTTAATGGCACATATTTCCATGTTTCCTGTGAGATATCATCAGTAATACGGTATTATTCTTCCTCTGAGAAGTCACATCAGCAGATATGGGAAGATGATTAGTTTCCTTCACGCAGACTTCAGCTCTAATTGCATGTATTTCATTTGTGGATGCAAAACCTCCATCACCTCTGTTAATAAGGCGGGTTGCTGTTTTTCAGTCACTAAGTCATGTCCAACTCTTTGTGACCACATGGACTGCAGCATGCCAGGCTTCTCTGTCCTTTACTATCTCCCAGAGTTTGCTCAAACTCATGTCCACTGAATTGCTGAGGCACTCCAACTGTCTCATCCTCTGTCACCCCCTTCTGCTCTGCCCCCAACCTTTCCCAACATCAGGGTTTTTCCAGAGAGTCGACTCTTCCCATCAGGTGCCCAAAGTATTGGAGCTTCAGCGTCAGTCCTTCCAATGAATATTCAGGGTTCATTTCCTTTAGGATTGACTGGTTGATTTCCTTGCAGTCTGAGGGTCTCGCAAGAGTCTTTTCAAGCACCACAATTCAACAGAATCAGTTCTTCAGCACTCAACATTCTTTAGGTCCACCTCTCACATCCATACATGACTACTGGAAAAAACCATAGCTTTGACTACACAGATCTTTGTCAGAAAAAGTAGTGTCTCTGCTCTTTACACTGTCTACATTTGTCATAGCTTTTCTTCCAAAGACCAAATGTCTTTTAATTTTGTGGCTGTAGTCACCATGCTTTGAACTGTGGTATTGGAGAAGACTCTTGAGAGTCCCTTGGACTGCAAGGAGATCCAACCAGTCCTTTCTAAAGGAGATCAGTCCTGGGTGTTCTTTGGAAGGAATGGCACATATTTCCAGTACTTTGAAACTCCAGTACTTTGGCCACCTCATGCAAAGAGTTGACTCATTGGAAAAGACTCTGATGCTGATTGGAGGCAGGAGGAGAAGGGGTCAGCAGAGGATGAGATGGCTGGATGGCATCACTGACTCAATGGACGTGAGTCTGAGTGAACTCCGGGAGTTGGTGATGGACAGGGAGGCCTGGTGTGCTGTGATTCATGGGGTCACAGAGTCGGACACGACTGAGCGACTGAACTGAACTGAACTGGAGTCACCATCCACAGTGATTTTGGATCCCAGAAAGATAAAATCTGTGTTTCCATTTTTCTCCCATCTATTTTCCATGTAGTGATAGGACTGGATGCTATGATTTGGGTTTTTTGGTTGTTGAGTTTTAAGCCAGCTTTTTCTCTCTCCTCCTTCACACTCATTAAGAGGCTCTTTAGTTCCTCTTCTCTTTCTGCCATTAGAGTGATATCATCTGTGTATCTGAGGTTGTTGATATTTCTCTGGGAAATCTTGATTCCAGCTTGTGATTCACTGAGCCCTGCACTTTGCATGATGTACTCTGCATATAAGTTAAATCAGCAGGGTGACAATATACAGCCTTGTCATACTCCTTTCCCAGTTTTGAATTAGTCCATTGTTTCATGTATGGTTCCAACTGTTGCTTCTTGTCCTGCATACAGGTTTCTCAGAAGACAGGTAAGGTGGTCTGGTATTCCCATTTCTTTAAGAATTTCCCACAGTTTGTTGTGATCTGCACAGTCAAAGGCTTTAGGGCAATCAATGATGCAGAAGTAGTTTTTTTTTTTTTGGCATTCCCTTTTTCTATGATCCAGCAGATATTGGTAATTTGATCTCTGGTTCCTCTGCCTTTCCTAAATCCAGCTTGTATTTTGGAAGCTCTTGGTTGACATAGTGTTGAAGGATTTTGAGCATTATCTTGCTAGCATGTGAAATAAGGGCAATTGCACAGTAGTTTGAGTATTCTTTGGCACTGCTCTTCTTTGGAATTTGAATGAAAGGATTTGATTTAGGTCATACCTTCCATGGTGGCTCAGCAGTAAACAATCTTCCTGCAATGCAGGAGCCATTGGAGATGTGGGTTTGGATCCTGGGCTGGGAAGATCCCCTGGAGGAAAGCATGGCAACCCACTCCAGTATTCTATCCTGGAGAACTCCATGGACAGAGGACCTTGGAGAGCTACACACTCTACAGTGTCAAAGAGAGTTGGGTATGACTGGAGTGACTGAGTACACATGAGCACCCTAAGTATCCTAGTGGTTTTTCCTACTCTCTTTAATTTAATCCTGAGTTTTGGAGTAAGGAGTTCATTACTTGAGCCACAGCCAGCTCCAGGTCTTGTTTCTGCTGACTGTATACAGCTTCTCCACCTTCAGCTGCAAGGAATACAATCAATCGGATTTCAGCGTTGACCATCTGGTGATGTCCACGTGTAGAGTCATCTCTTGTGTTGTTGAAAGAGGATGTTTTCTATGACCAGTATGTTCTCTTGGCAAAACTCTGTTAGCCTTTGTCCTGCTTCATTTTGTACTCCAAGTTCAAACTTACTTTTTACTCCAGGTAGCTCTTGATTTCCTGATTTTGCTTTCCTTGCTTTCCAATTGCTTATGATGAAAAGCACATCTTTTTGTGTGTGTGTGTGTGTGTTCTGGAAGGTTTTGGAGTTATTCATAGAATCATTCAACTTCAGCTTCTTCAGTGTTAGTCGTTGGGGTATAGACTTGGATTACTGTGCTATTGAAAGGTTTGCCTGGAAATGAACCAGGATCATTCTGTCATGTTTGAGATTGCACCCAAGTACTGCATTTCATATTCTTTTTTGACTATGAGGGCTACTCCCACCTTCCTAAGGGATTTTTCCCACAATAATAAACATAATGGTCATCTGAATTAAATTTACCCATTTTTGTCCTTTTTAGTTCACTAATTCCTAAAATATTGATGTTCACTCTTGCCATCTGCTTGACCATGTTCAATTTACCTTGATTCACAGACCTAGCATTCCAGATTCCTATGCAATACTGTTCTGTACAGCATCAGACTTTACTTTCACCACCAGACACATCTACAATTGAGTGTCGTTTCCACTTTGGTCCAGCTTCTTCATTCTTTCTGGAGCTATTTCTCTGCTCTTCCTCAGTAGCATATTGGACACCTACCAACCTGGGGAGCTCATTTCTGGAGTCATATCTTTTTGCTTTTTCATGGAATTCTCAAGGTAGGAATACTGGAGTGGAATAAGATGGGAGGTTCTTCTTTTTTGTACTTTGCCAATTACATATGGAAGAATCAGCAATTTGGCAAATTGATTATGTTTATTAACAAATAGACCATTCTTTCTTTCAATTTGCATTATTACTCAGATTTCTCCTTGGTAGTCTGGGTCTATAACTCCTTCATGAAGTTATAGTATTATTCTGATTGGATTTCCCAAAGGGAATGGCCACTAAATATCCAGAATATGTGTCCACAGCCATGCACCTATATTGGCATCCTTTATCTCAAATTAATGAGCCAATATAACCAATTTTCCGTATTTGCCAAGGCAGCTTGTAATGCGCCAATTGTACCTTGATTAACTGTGGCAACCTTCTACGCTTAATATGTTGACAAATTAGATAGTGTAAAATAACAGATTTAATGAGATTCATAATTAAAGAAATGGGCCTCCCTGGTGGTTCAGGCAGTAAGAATTTGCCTGCAATGCAGGAGACCCGGGTTTGATCCCTGGGTCAGGAATATCCCCTGGAGAAGGAAATGTCAACTCACCCCCCTATTCTTGCCTGAGAAATCCCATGGAGAGAGGAGCCTGATGGGCTGTAGTCCATGGGATTGCAAAAGAGTCAGACATGATTTAGTGACTAAGCAACAGCAATAACAGTTATCTCAAATGTGCTCCTTTTTATAGCTGAGTAATGTTCCATTGTGGGATGATTTGATGGAATAGCATTGAAACATATGCATTACCATACATAAAATAGATGAACAGTGTAAGTCCGACTCATGAAGCAGAGCACACAAAGCCAGTGCTCGGGGACAACCCAGGGGGATAGAGTGGGGAAGGAGAGGGGAGTGGGATTCAGCTTGGAGGAGACACATGGACACTGGTGGCCGATTCATGTTGATGTATGACAAAACCCATCACAATATTGTGAAGTAATTTTCCTCCAATTAAAATAAATTAATTTAAAAGGAAAAAAGACAGTTACCTCAGGTCTAATCACAGCCTCTTGCTCAAGGCCTTCTGTAGGAATTTAGGACATCGTTTCATGGAAGGCAATGATTCCATTGTGGCTCAGGTTTGGCTCAGTCCTGAACATACCACATCCATTTTATTATGCTGGACTCCTGGGCTTGCCCAATCCCATGGGTTTTGGGTGAACTTTGTATTAGTAACCATTGCATGATTAGTACTTGAGGTCTTAATATTACAGGGTGATCTATAGTCAGTTGTTTCATATCAATCAAAGCCCCCAAACAAGTCAAAGCTGTTTTTCAAAGGTAGTGTAATTTCTACCAGTCTCTGGAAACTGCCCAACCCAGAAGCATAAAGGCACTCTTTTGCCTTGCTGTTTTTGCCATAAGCTTCAATTAGCATATAGTTCATTGATAAACACATGTAATTTTATGTCCCTCCCTTGTAGCTCACAGAATATTTGATAACAGCAAGGAAATATCTAGGAAGTAAGTCTTAGTCAAAGTAGATTTCAAAGTAATAAAACTAGAATTTAATGTTCAGTGAAATACACAATTTTTTCGTGTGTGAGGGCATTAACCATGCAGTTGGGCCTTCCAGGTGGTATTAGTGGTAAGGAACATGCCAGCAAATGCAGGAGATGTAAGAGATGTGAGTTCAATCCCTGGGTCAAGAAGATTGCCTGGAGAAGGGCATGGCAACCCACTCCAGTATTCTTGCCTGGAGAATCCCACAGGTTGATGAGCCTGGCAGGCTATAGTCCATAGGGTTGCAAAGAGTTGGGTACAACTGAGGCAACTTAGCACACATGCACAACCCTGCAGCCAGGGAAGGCTTTATCCCATCAAAACCACTACAGTATTGTAAAGTAATTAGCCTCCAACTAAAATAAATACATTAAAAAAAAAAATGAGGATGGGCAGGGAACCAGGAGAAGCCACACAGCCATCTTGGATTTCCCATAATCCTGACTGTTTGATTTATAGCTATGGTTTAACTCACTTTAAATTCCTTGATTTAGGATTAGACTGTTGCCGTGTCCTAAGGACATCAGGATAGCAAAATGAGGGGGTTAATTTTTTGAAGGAGCAGAATGAGCTTTATCTATGTGTGCCACAATCTTTGTAGATCATTGTGAAATAATATTTATTTACTTTACCAAAGTAGCAAAAGATGAAAAAATATAATAAACCACTTAAAGGCAAAAATTCACATAGTCTGTTACCAAAAGCCACATACCAAGAAAAGTTTGTTCTCTTAGCAGAGAAAACCAAATTCCAGTCTGAGAACAGCTTACTGTTAATAACAAAATTTGTTTATCTGGTTAATTTTAATTTAATCTTAGTATGTCTTTCCTATAAATCTTGAAAAAGTGGTAGTATTTTTTTTTGCCAAGGCATCAGAGTGAAATCATAACTGTCCAGTCCATAATGACAAAAAGAGTTAAGACACATTTAAAATCTGTTTATTTTGTGACTGAAAAAGTAACCTGGTCATGGCTGTACCATGTAACACTTTCATATAATAACTAAAATTATGAATTATAACAGTTTATCAGGATATATCATATCAGATCTTTATGAATTCTATATAATCTCTAGAATCTCTGCATCTCTTATCATACAATATAACCTGATATTTGTAACTTTTTGACAATACATCCCATACCAAATGAACCTAATTAATTTCTCTCTTGAGAAATGCCTCTGGGTCCTCTGAAGTACCCCAAAGTTACCTAAAGGTCAAAAGAACTTCATTCAGTTCAGTTCAGTTTAGTTCAGTTCAGTCGCTCAGTCGTGTCTAACTTTGTGACCCCATGGACTGCAGCACGCCAGGCTTCCCTGTCCATCACCAGCTCCTGAAGCTTACTCAGCCTCATGTCCATTGAGCTGGTGATTCCATTCAACCATCTTATCCTCTGCCATCCCCTTCTCCTCCCACCTTCTATCATTCCCAGCATCTGGGTCTTTTCGAATGAGTCAGTTCTTTGTATCAGGTGGCCAAAGTATTGGAGTTTCAGCTTCAGCATCAGTCCTTCCAATGAATATTCAAGACTAATTTCCTTTAGGATGGAGTTGGATATCCTTGCAGCCCAAGAGACTCTCAAGAGTCCTCTCCAACACCACAGTTCAAAAGTAGCAGTTCTTCGGCGCTCAGCTTTCTTTATAGTCCAACTCTCACATCGCCCATCTCCCATCTCACTCTCACATCTTTCTTTATAGTCCAACTCTCAACTCTTATATTCATACATGACTACTGGAAAAACCATAGCTTTGACTAGATGGACCTTTGTTGGCAAAGTAATGTCTCTGCTTTTTAATATGCTCTCTCTGTTGGTCATAGCTTTCCTTCCAAGAGCAAGCATCTTTTAATATCATGGCTGCAGTCACCATTTGCAGTGATTTTGGAGCCCCCCAAAATAAAGTCTCTCACTGTTTCCATTGTTTCCCCATTTTTTGCATGAGCTGATGGGACCATGTTTTAGTTTTCTGAATGTTGAGTTTTACGCCAACTTTTTTACTCTCCTCTTTCACTTTCATCCAGAGGCTCTTTAGTTCTTTGCTTTCTGCCATAAGGGTGGTATCATCTGCATATCTGAGGTTACTGATATTTCTTCTGGCAATCTTGATTCCAGCTTGTGTTTCATCCAGTCCAGCATTTCTCATGATGTACTCTGCATGGAAGTTAAATAAGCAGGGTGACAATATACAGCCTTGATGTACTCTTTACCCAACTTGGAACCAGTCTGTTGTTTCATAGCCAGTTCTAACTGTTGCTTCCTAACCTGCATACAGATTTCTCAGGAGGTAGGTCTGGTATTCCCATCTCTTAAAAAATCTTAAAGATTTTTCCACAGTTTGTTGTGATCCACACAGTCAAAAGCTTAGGCATAGTCAATGAAACAGAAGTAGAGTTTTTAGTGGAACTCTCTCACTTTTTTGATAATCCAACAGATGTTGGTAACTTGATCTCTGGTACCTCTGCCTTTTCTAAAACCAGCTTGAACATACG
>SJYV01017676.1:217850-254163 GCA_006410875.1 Neotragus pygmaeus | reverse complement strand
TTCTGGTGCCACATATCTTGGTAATTGGAGTGTGTGCACATGTGTGTCCTATGACATGAGTCTAAATATTGGCTCCATGTTATACTAGCTCTGTGACCTTGGCCAAGTCACATTATCTTTTCAAGTCTGAGTTTTACTGTCTGCAAAGTGAGGGAGAGGAAATAATTTTCCTCACAAGAAAAATTAAGAATTAAATGAAATATTGATTGCAACTGGCAAAACCTGGCGTACTCTAAGTACTAAATAAATGCTATCATTTTCATTTCCTTGGGAAAAAAATTATTTACCTAGTGGCTCTACTGTTTTATATGCAAATAATGCCTTGTGGTTACATCTACCAAACATTTGGAGATGAAGGGGGTGAGGTGGTAGCAGAGAAGATGGGGAAAGAGCCCTTCTAATACCTTAGAGGTGTTAGAAATAAAATAGTAAGTATCAGAAATATGATAATGCTATAAAAATAAGCTATGCAACCAGCTATGTAGATCATGAAATGGAGGGCATGGAACAAAAGTACTGTGATTGCTGAAATCCTAGACTCTGGAACTCGACAACTGAGCTTTAACTTCAGTTTTGTCATTTATTAACAGATGCTCTTGGGCAAGTTTCTTCATCTTTTGGGCCTCAGTTTTCCCATCTTAAATGGGGATGTTTGTTCTTAGTTGCTCAGTCATGCCCAATTCTCTGCAATCCCATAGACTGTAGCCCACCAGGCTCCTCTGTCCATGGAGTTTCCCAGGCAAGAATACTAAAGTGGGTTGCCATTTCCTCCTCCAGGGGATCTTCCCAACCCAGGGATCCAATCTCCAGGGGCTCTAGCATTGGCAGGTGGATTCTTTACCACTGGTGCTACCTGGGAAGCCACCTTAAATGAGGATGATAGCACCTATATCATAAGATTGCTATGGGAATGAAATAAGTTAATTCATGTCAAGCCCCCAAAGCAGTATCTGACATATAGTAATTAATTGATAAATATTAACTATTAGTATTAATTCTACAACTAATTAATCAGGAAAAGAAAGTTTAAAAAATAAATCTATGAGTGCTACTCTGTCCAAGTGATCTATGTCCAAGTGATCTATGCTCCTTCAGATATTTCAGTCAATGAAATGCCGAGGTATGTAGAAATTCTAGGATAAACCACCTAAAAGTATTGCTTTTAGTGTAACCCATGTACAAAGAGCTTACATGTTGAGCTGGATTTTTTGTTATTGTTGAAATACATATGTATTAGTTGCAGAGAATTTTCTACTTCAAAAGGCTCATGAAATAGACTCACAGACGTAGAAAACAAGCTTATGGTTGCAAAGGAGAAAGGGGGCATATAAATAAATTAAGAGTTTGGATTAAAATATACCCACTACTATATATAAAATAGATAACCAACAAATACAGTGTGGTATGGGGAACTACATGCAATATCTTATGATAACCTATAGTGGAAAATGGTCTAAAAAAGAATAGATATATATTTTATGTATAACTGAATCACTTTTCTGTATACCTGAAACAACATGACATTGTAAATAATGTTTCAATAAACAAAGAAATCTTGGACTAGAACAAGAAAGCAAAAATAAAATAAAATACTCATGGAAGATTTTTCAGAGTGTCCATGAAACTTTATTGTGCCCACTCCCTAGACCTAGAAGTTCAACAGTGTAATTGGCATTTTGTGGAATGGTCAAGGAGGTACTCAGGGGGCGCTGGGTTGCAAGCAAAGAAGCTGACTCAACTCAGCCTAAGCTTGATCAGCACAAGGGTACCTCTTGCAGCTCATTTGGACTCAGGACCCAGGAACTGAACATATCAGGGTCTGAGGCTCCTCTGTTTTCTGTTTTCTTGGAGCTGCACTCTGTTGCTCTCAGCCAATCTGCTTTTTTTTGTTTTCCCCATTCTTTCTGTGCAGAGTAGCTTTTCTGCTTCTTCTGCCCACAGCCCAAAGGTGGCTACCATACTTTTTCTTCATTTTCTCTCTCCATAGAAGAGGCTCGAGTTTCATCCACCTCATTAGAACTGACTCAAATGGATTCCTTTTCTATAGCTGAGTAATATTCCATTGTGTATATGTACCACAACCTCCTTATTAATTCATCTGCCAGTGGACATCTAGGTTGCTTCCATGTCCTAGCTATTGTAAGTGGTGCTGCGTCTCTCAGACCTAGTCTCAGTAACTGACCAGCAAAAATGATGAGGTACTACAACTCAGAATTCCAGGGGAGAATCTGATTGGCCCATTTTTGCCTTCTCATCCAATCATATATGCTTGGGGCCAAAGTGCCACATCAGAAACAACACTACAAAGGGGTGGGGGTAGATACTGGGTCGCTGGGGTGTGCGTTGGATATCGGTCTTCAAAGGCATCATCACTAGACAAAGCAGGGAATGAGGAAAAATACTTGCAGTGATTGACAGTGACTTGGGCTTTGGCAAGACCACGTGACAAGGATCCATGTCAAAATCTTCTGAGCCAATAAGCTTGCTAATGGCTGTTTCAGTCAATCCCCCAACACCTGCCCTCCTGCTGCAGGAAAGGACTGGGCGACTTTGCAGGTTTGTGTGCCTTGTACCATCCTGTCCACAGCCACCCCCCACCACCCCCCACCAAACCATCATCTCCCCTGAACAAGAGTCTTGTCCCATCACCCTTCTCTCTGCTCAAACACTTTGCNTGTGCCTTGTACCATCCTGTCCACAGCCACCCCCCACCACCCCCCACCAAACCATCATCTCCCCTGAACAAGAGTCTTGTCCCATCACCCTTCTCTCTGCTCAAACACTTTGCCCTGTGACCCCTCCCCCAACACTTTTGCAAAGGTGCCTCCTCATCGTCCTTCAGGGCCTCCATGGAGAGACTGTGCTCCATACATTTTGATCTTCTCTACCTTTGTACATATGCTATGCAGTCCTTTCAAAGGATAATCATTGTTTTGTGCTTGTGCTCAGTCGCGTCTAACTCTGAGACATTTTGGTCTGTAGCCTGCCAGGTTCTTTTGTCTATGGGATTTTTCAGGCAAGAATAAAGGAATGGGTTGCCATTTTCTCATCTGACCTAAAGGATCAAAACCACATCTCCTGTATCTCCTCCATTGCAAGTGGATTACTTACCCACTCAGCCATTGGGAAGCCCATGCTTATAATAATAGTGGCAAACATTGAGACAATGTTTCCTATGTACTGGATGTTTCCATAAGAGCTTTGTACATCTGAATTCAGTCCATCAACAAATCTGGGAAGTAGGCAGTTTTATTATACCTCCTTTCACAAGGGAGGAAACTGAGGCACAGAGTGGCTAGATAATTTTCCTGATATCTTCCAGGAAACAGCTCTCTCCAAAGCCTGCATCTTTAGCCCTGCTTCCTCTTGACCACAGTGTTCCACTGTTTACGGGTTGGATTACTTATTCATTATCTGTCTCTCTACTCAATTATATGCTCTGTGCAGTCAAGGGCTGTATTGATTGTGCCCACTCTATCTTTATCACTTATCAGAATGCCTGGCACTAAAAAAAAAANACCACAGTGTTCCACTGTTTACGGGTTGGATTACTTATTCATTATCTGTCTCTCTACTCAATTATATGCTCTGTGCAGTCAAGGGCTGTATTGATTGTGCCCACTCTATCTTTATCACTTATCAGAATGCCTGGCACTAAAAAAAAAAATTATTTGAAATGAATAGATGAACGGACATGGGAAACCAAGAATATGTTATTTCTTTAAAAAAGAAAGATCCAATATGCATGTCTGCTTGATAACAAGAAACCAGGGAAGATCACTCTCTCAAGACTTTAAGGGGGTGTATGTAGGGTTAAAGGGGTGGGGGCTTCTAGAAATAACACCAAGAGAGGACTGAGACAGGAAATTCCTCTTGTATAAGAGCTGTCTTTCTTTCTGCTGCTGGCATCTTTATTCTGTGCTCCTCTCTCGTCCAGCATCACATTGCCAATCTGGGCTTAATGGAGCTGATTCCATGCCATCAGAGGTGGGAGCAGCTGTCATCAATAAATGGAGAGCTCTCCAGCAAAGCAGGGAATAGAGACGCGTGCAACGTCCTGAGCCTAGAGCTTAGGCATGGGACGCTGATGGTGGCCTCCCCTCTCCTTGACTGTTTATGGCAGGAATAATAGAGGTTGGGGGTAGAGGAAATAGGGGCCTTGGGAGGGAGCTCTGACCTCAAAATATACTCAGAATCCTATTCTTTTTCATCACGTTTACCACTACCAGCTGGGCCACAGCCACCAGCATCTCCCACCTGGATTCCTGCATCAGTTTCCTAATGGTTTTCCTGCTTCTAAGCAGCCACCTGTTCATCCAGCAGTTGGAGCCACGCTGTTGGAACCTACCTTGGATCATATCCGTCTTTTGCCCAGAGCCCTCTGGTGGCACCCTCAGCACTTAGAGCAAAAGCCCAGGTTTCTACAATGGCCTACAAGGCCCTGCGTGATCTGGCCCCCATCACCCCTGTGACCTCATCCCCTGCTCCTCTCTGGCATCACTGATGTCCCGTGAATACACCAGTGACACCTCCACCTTCAGGGCTTTGCTCCATCTGTTCCCTCTGCCTGAAATGCTCTTCCCCCAGAAATCTGCTTCCCTGAAGTCCTCATTTGAGATTTCATTCTCATGAAGCCTATTCACCCATTCAACAGGACTTAACATCACAGCATGATACCACCTTGCTCTGTGCCTGAACCCCCTTCCTTACCTGCTATGCATAGCACTTGCCACTTTTCCAACACACCTCACCATTTACTTGTTTGTTTGGTTTAGTTATCTATTTAGTTGTCTGGCTCTCATGTTCAAATCAAACTTCANACTTAACATCACAGCATGATACCACCTTGCTCTGTGCCTGAACCCCCTTCCTTACCTGCTATGCATAGCACTTGCCACTTTTCCAACACACCTCACCATTTACTTGTTTGTTTGGTTTAGTTATCTATTTAGTTGTCTGGCTCTCATGTTCAAATCAAACTTCATGAGAGCTTCTTTGTGTGCCGTGTGCACTGGTGATTCCCAAGTTTCCAGGAAAATGCCTAGCACATAAAGGCCTTGCATACATCTTTAGGCACTTATGATGTGAAGAACTGCTGCTAACCATTCATTTGTTGGAGGCTCTCTACACACTTGGCGTAGTGCTAAGCACTTTTCCAGAGATTATCTCATTTCACCCTCATGGTTGATGAAACTGAAACCCCTTTCCACGGCCCATGGGATCATTCATGATGTGGTCCCACTTTTTTGTCTCTACTAGAGTTCTCCTCCTTGCTTATTGGCTTCAGCCATTCCACACTGCCCTCCTCTGCTCCCCACACATGGGGGACACAGCCTGGCCTCACAGCCTTTGTATCTGTTATTTTCTCCATTGGAAACATGCTCTCTTGAAACCTCACATGACTATATGTCACTTGCCTTATTTGGGTCTCTGCTGAAGTAGCACTTCACCAGTAAGGTCTTTACTGATCACTCTATTTAAAACAGCACCCTCATCACCAAACTGCTTTTTCTGCTTTACTACTTTTTATAGAACTTATTATATTATCATTAAGTTATACATTGATTAATTTCTTTCTCCCCCACTAGACTCTCAGCCCCCAATAAGGGTGGAGGGAGAGCCACTCATTGCTGCAGCACTGATACCTAGAACTTTGTCTGGCATAGAGGAGGCGCTGTGTAGATCCCGTTGAATGAAGAGCAGGCTCCACATTCATCCTCAGTTCTAGACGAGGATCTGGAGTCTGAGAGAGGCTGAGTAATTCCCTAGGTCCTATAGCTAATAGAGTAACAGGAAGAACTAATGTCCTGGTGATAGTGCTCTTCTAAAGCATCCTAAGAACCCAGCTCAGTTCGTATATGTGGTGGGTGACTGAGTCTATAAATAAGTTCTTGAAGAACATGAAGTCTTAAGCAGTTTTCATATTCCAAGTCTGGGACATATCCTAGGATACCTGTAGACTTAACTCCTGGAGGAGAGGGATTGTGTGCATGTGAGCAAGTGACTTGACTTTTCTCAGCCCCAGCTTACTCATTCCCAGTAATAGCCGACTTAAGGATTAAATAAATTAATTCATGCAACATGTTTAGCATAGTATCTGTTGTCATAAGGCATAAAAATGCCTAGATTTTAACATTATGAATTGTCTTCATATCCCCTCAAGTGGTACAGTAGTTAGCATATACCAGGCCCTCCAGGAAGATTTGCTGTGGTTCAAGTCTTTTAAAATCATGCATGAGGGGTTGTACTACTGTTGGAAAATATCTGCTGCCTCCTCCCCATCACGTGTCCCGACCCCAGGAGGCTCACACTTCTCTGACCCTTTGGTATTGGCCTTGACCATGTGACTTGAGTCATTGAAATATGAGCAGAAGTGACATGAGGCTCTTCTCTTCCAAGGAAGAAGTTTTAAGAACCATTGTGTGGTTCACCCTGATCTCATTTTGCCTTTAACAGGAAACCAGAAATGGGAACCCACTCCAGTATTCTTGCTTGGAGAATCCCAGGGAGCCTGGTGGGCTGCCGTCTATGGGGTCGCACAGAGTTGGACACGACTGACGTGACTTAGCAGTAGNTCACCCTGATCTCATTTTGCCTTTAACAGGAAACCAGAAATGGGAACCCACTCCAGTATTCTTGCTTGGAGAATCCCAGGGAGCCTGGTGGGCTGCCGTCTATGGGGTCGCACAGAGTTGGACACGACTGACGTGACTTAGCAGTAGCAACAGTAGCAACATCCTAGAGGATGTGCCAGAGGCTAAACTTTTACCCCAGAACTGAAGACAATTTGAAGCAGAGTCAGCTCTGATCTGTGACAAGATCTGACATGAAAGATGAGCGAGAAGTAAACCTTGGCCATTCTGAAGCACTGAGATTTAGGGCTGCTTTGTTCCTGCAGCATAACCATGCCTATCCTGACAGAAGCACCGTGGTGATTGTGGTAATAGTATTATCTCTTGATTCTACATGTTTTTGAACAAAATGCTTTTGTATGAGCACAGCCCTGTAGACAGAGCAGAAAGGTGGAAAGTGATGGTATGGAGAATATTCCAGCCTGGAAAGGAGAACCGCAGGGGCCAGTGTGGCCAGAGGTAGGGTATCAGTAGTTCTGGTGGTAGAAGGGCAGGGGATGATAATGAGGCTGGAGGCAAATAAATGAACTTTTTCTGTTTCCCCAGATTGCTGACTTCCATTGTCATTTCTCACATGGTAAGTACAATGATATAATGTATATGATATTATATAGATATCTAGATATTGTTTTTCCTTGAAAAAGAGCCCAGTAGTAGAAAAATGTTTCTTTATCTAAATCTAAATAGATAAAGAAATTATGGAAATCTCAATCCTACTATGCCCAATCCCCCCCAGGAGATAGTCACTGGTATTGTTTGGTCCAAATCCTTTACCTATGCATTTACATGCAAAGCTCTTTTTTCCCTAGCATAAATAGATGGACTCATACTATATGTATTGTTCGGCAATTTGCTTTTCTATTTTAACTTAGTATTTCTTGGAGGCCTTTTTGTGGCACTCAGTGGAGGTCTAGCTCACTTTTCTAATGGCTTCGTATTATTCCATGATATGGATGAAGTGTAATTTATTTAACTCTGCCACTATTATTGGACATTTATATCCATTTGGATTTTTACCTCCTTCGGTGATTCATGGACTCCAGTAGCTCCACTGATGTCAAGCTTTAGAGCGTGGCAGTATAAACGACCACATTTTTCTCTCCCTGAATTTGTAAACGTCTTGTCAACAACAGTACAGGGTGGATGTGTGTGCATCGGCTGCAGGTGCCATGTGCCTGAGCCGTGGAGATGGAGGCTGCTGGCCAGCTCTGTCTTGGGAACAAGGAAGACGCTCTGATCTGCTTTTTTTTCTCTTCCCTCCCAGAAACAGAAACAGTCTGTAATTCTTTAGAATACTCGAGATCAAAATGCTTCTTGCCCTCTGGCCCAAGAATCATACCCACTTACAAGGAAATCATGACTGATTTCACACTTATGCTTGGGGCATCTCCCTAAACTGTCTTGTAAATGTAAGCCCAATCTTTGTGTATTTATTTTTGGTTTCTTGCTCTGTCCCTATCAACCTTATTTCTGTCTGTCTGTCTTCTCTCCACCAAGATACAGAATTTTATCCTCGGTGGATAATGAATATAGTCTTATCAGCTATCGTAACCAACCTTGCTAGGGGTTAGGAAGCAGAACATGGTAACTCTTGGAAAATGAGGTGAGAATTTACTGATTTAATTCTCTGCACCTCACCCCAAACCTCATGCTTACTAGAACCCTTAATAACATCCTGTTGATTTTAAGATGCTGTCCTTACCACACTGACATTTCTAAAGCAAGCCTGTGTTTTCTGATAAAAGTCTACCTTTTATATTTTACTGATAAAAATAACCAATGGCATTTTATAATTGAAGCAACTTCCAATAAAGAATGATTCAGTTGCCCCTGCTATTAGGAACTGTCAAGGATGATTGCTAGCAAAGTATTGAAGGGCACCCCGAAGATAGCCATGGTTCTTTTTCCTCTAGCCCTTCCCCACATGCTCATCATGCCTGAAATATCAACTATTCAAATTCTTTCTTATGATCCTTTAGGAAACTTGGGCTCCAGGGATGGTCCCCTGGCTTGGCAAACCAAAGCGTTAATGTATCCTGGCTAGAGTGACTGGTTCGGGGACAGATGTATCATCCAAGTTGGGCCACTGGACTTCTCCTTGGAAAGGTCACAGAACCATTAGTAGAGATATTTAGCGAGCCAGGAAAATACTAGCTTGTAATATTGGCTGGTAACAAGCCAATGGGATATCTGGGTTCGGAGCAGCAGGGGGCCATCAAACTCATTGGAGATGAGGCCAGCTCAAGAAATCTGAGTCCCAGTATGGAGAAAAGGAGTTTCCAATGCCATTGTAGAGCACCTGGATCCAACTGCTCCTGAAGCTAGACCATTCAGGTTTAAGCCTGTTGGAATTAGGCTCCTGTCATATGCAACTAGCCCTGACCTGATGTCTATAGCCACAGATCAGTGCCGACATGGAACAGGGCTGGACCGAGAAGGAGGAGAAGGAGGGGAAGGAGGGGAAGGGAAACCCCTGGAGAAGGGACAAGGAAGCAGGGGTATGGTGAGGCAGGAGAGGGACAATTGTGCTGGGAGGAAATTGTGAAAAGGATGCCATGGATAATGATGTTCATAGCATGGTCTCTGAGGCCTTCCTGGTGGGGCCTGTCTCTTTCCACCCCCTTTGCTTTCTATACCCTCACATCTTTTCTTTTTGGACTGTTCATGTCCCATTGTTAGCTAACGTTTCCATGAGCCCTGTGCTCAAACATCCCTGAGCTGAAAGGTCTCCTGGGTGGGGGCCCCACCCTGAACCCACACTGGGCACTTCCCCCAGCTAGTTGTTCTTAGAGCACTCTGTTCCTCTTCTATCTAACGCCCTCTCCATTGGTAAGGACACATATGCATGCTGTGTATGTGTGTGTGTGTAATTATCTGGTTAATGTCCTTCTTTCCCACTAGACCTAGATCCCCAAGGTGAAATCTCTGTCTTCACTTATAGTCCTCCCCCCAGTGATTGGCACATTCCTGGCTCAGAAAATATTTTGGGTTCCAAGCCTACCTGTGACCTTGGGAAATTAACTTACTCTGGTTAGGCTCTGTTTCCTCATCTGTGAAATGGGGCTAATAGTGGCACCCACTTCCCAGGGATGCAGCAAGGGATACTTCATTACCAATAAAGCGTTGAGAATTCCCTGGTAGCTCCCCCAGTAGAGAATCCACCTGCACTGCAGGAGATGCTGGTTCAGTTCCTGGGTCAGGAAGATCTGCTGGAGAAGGGATAGGCTACCCACTCCTGTATTCTTGAGCTTCCCTGATGGCTCAGCTGGTAAAGAATCCACCTGCAATGTGGGAGGCCTGGGTTCGATCCCTGGGTTGGGAAGATCCCCTGGAGAAGGGAACGGCTAACCAGTCCAATATTCTGGCCTGGAGAATCCCATGGACTGTATGGTGTTGCAAAGAGCTGGACATGACTGAGTGACTTTCACTTTCAAAGCATTGAGAACAAGACCTGGCACAGTCAACATAGAGTAAAGGTGCACTAGATCTATTCTTTCCAGGGCCCCTTTGGCTGCAGCTGCCAACAGGGAAATAACTAGTCTTGTGCTGCCAAAGGATGGTGTGCTTACTCACATCTCCACGCCTGATTAAAATGAGAACAACTACAGAAACTCAGGAAGCATGAGGGGTTGGCTTTGGTTAGGTTTGCAGCCTACCGTGGCACCGGGGCTCCAGGGACCAGTTGTGTTTAGAAAGATCACCCATTGTCTAGACGGTCCTCAAATGCAGCAGTTCATGCATGAATGGACTCCTGGCAGATTTTTTGAAACTGCAGATTCTGATTCGGGGCAGGGCCTGAGAGTCTGCATTTCTAACAAACTCCCAGGTGATGCTGCTGCTGCTGGTGGGCAGACCATGCTTTGAGCTGCCAGGCAGAGGCATTGGGAAGCCATCACCAGTGTCCCGAGGAAGAGGGAGCTGGCTGGCTCCAGTGACCAGCGCTGTTGGAGAGTGTGGGTGATTGAGAAGGAAAGGAGACAACCTGAAATGGAAATAAAGGCTGTGCACCACAATCTCATTACTGTCTAAAATTAGATTAATATAATTAAAAATTTAAGAGCAGGATTAAAGCGCGTCAGTCTGCATTCTAGTGCTGAATGATGCTGTGGCTTTCTTTGCTTTTTCCTTAAGGGTTTGCACTAATGCGTATTTCAAAGATTGCTGGGTTACACGTTGTTCTTTGTGATTTTCTAATTCTCACCAAATGCCTCCAACTGGCCTTCTTTTTGAGATGACTTTCCCTGGACATGGCTGCTATGACTGAAAAATGGCATCCTGAGCCCTGGGCCCCTTCCTTTCCCTGACACCCAGGCTCTTTGGGATGAAAAAGGAGGCTTACTCACCCTACAAACTGCAGGAGCGCACCCGATCCAGCAGCTGTGTCGTGCTTGCCATGGGGATTGGCCTAAGCATTACTGAGCTTCCTGTTTTACAAGAAAAGAAATAGAGGTTCAGAGAGGTAAAGTCAGCTGTTTGGGTTCACATAGCTGATCAGTGGAAAAGATGGGATGCTAACACAATGCTGTCTGACTTTATACTGTTCTTTCCATGGCCTCTCTGCAGAGGAAAGTGTCATGGGGCTCCAGTAAAGGTGTGTATGTGTGTGTTTGTGTGAGTGTGTGTGTGTCTGTGCATCTGTGTGTGCATACATATGTGTAGGCAGAGGAGGGAGGCACACAGAAAGGAAAAGAGACAGGACAATATCCTAGTGTGAAATGTCTTCTCTCTCTCTCTCTTTTTTTTTTTTTTTTTGCTAAAGTTGCCATATTGGAGCCATTACCAGCTGCTGTAATTTATTACATATTTTAATAGACTTGGACTAAGTGATCTGTTCCTTCACCAGAGTCATGAAGCGCTTAATAGCTCGGGCTCTAATTCTGGTCCTGGAGTCGTGAAGTCTGCTCTCATCCACCCGGGGATTAAGATCCTGAGGGGGTGTATCATCTTGGCGACATCCTTGATTGCGTGGCTTTGAGCCTGGGATGGAAAAAGCTTTCCTTTCTCTCTGCCCCAGGTAGGGGGATGGTGACAGCAAGTGCTCTGGGGGCTCCGTGGAGCTGGGTGAGGGTCGATGTGGAGCCCACTCTTTGGCAAGATGCATCCACATTCTTTCCAAGCTTCTCTCCTGCTCCTTGGAAGCTTGCAGTTTTTCCAAAACATTTTCCTGCACACTGGATTTCCTTCAGTGAAGTGAGCTATTTTCAGAAAGTCCTGGGAGAGAATTTTGCCTAAGCTGGAGCCCAACTGAAGGGACACTAATATAGTAAAGGACACTGTTGCTTTGAACTGATGACCACCCTTTTCTCCTTCCTATATGTCTATCGACAGAGGAATGGATAAAGATGTGACACATATACACAATGGAATATTACTTGGCCATACAAAAAATGAAACAATGCCAGCAACATGGATGGGTCTAGAAACTGTCATACTGAGTGAAGAAGGTCAGACAGAGAAAGATATTGTATGATATCACTTATATGTAGAATCCAACAGAAAGGTACAAAAAACTTGTCTACAAAATAGAAATTGATTTACATATGTAGAAAACAAACTTACAGCTACCAGGAGGTAAGGAGGGGGAGGGATAAATTGGGAGATTGGAACTGACATATAAATACTACTATATATAAAATAGCCTTCCCTGGTGGCTTAGATGGTAAAGTGTCTGCCTACAATGCAGGAGACCCAGGTTCAATCCCTGGGGAGGGAAGATCTCCTGGAAGAAGGAAATAGCAACCCACCCCAGTATTCTTGCCTGGAAAATCCCATGGATGGTGGAACCTGGTAGGCTACAGTCCATGGGGTCACAAAGAGTCAGACACGACTGAGCAACTTCACTTTCACATGTATAAAATAGATAACTAAAAAGGACCTACTGTGTACCACAGGAAACTCTATTCAATACTCTGTAATGCTGCTGCTGCTGCTAAATCGCTTTAGTCGTGTCCGACTCTGTGTGACCCCATAGACGACAGCCCACCAGGCTCCCCCGTCCCTGGGATTCTCCAGGCAAGAATACTGGAGTGGGCTGCCATTTCCTTCTCCAATGCACGCAAGTGAAAAGTGAAAGTGAAGTTGCTCAGTTGTGTCCACTCTTAGCGACCCCATGGACTGCAGCCCACCAGGCTCCTCCGTTCATGGGATTCTCCAGGCAAGAGTACTGGAATGGGGTGCCATTGCCTTCTTTGACTCTGTAATGGCCTATATGAAAAAAGAATATAAAAAATAATGGATATCTATATATGTATAACTGATTCACTTTACTGTACATCTGAAACCAACATAACATTGCAAACTAACTATACTCCAATAATTTTTTTTTAAAGGAATGAAGTTCTGATACTTGCTACAACACAGATGAACTTTGAAAATGTTACGTTCAGTGAAAGAAGTCAGACACAAAAGCCCACATATTGTATGATTCCATTTATATGAAATATTCAAAATAGGTAAATCCATAGAGACAGAGAATAGACTGTCAGAGGCATGGGCTAAAGAGGGAAGATGGGAGTGACTGCTTAATGGGTATGGAGTTTCCTTTTGGGGTGATGAAAATACTGTGGAACTAGACAGAGGTGGTGGTTGTATAATACTGTGAAAATGCCTAATGCCAATGCTATACACTTTAAATGGTTGATTTTATGTTATATGTGCATGCATCTTAAGTTACTTCAGTTGTGTTGGACTCTTTTTGAACATATGGACTGTAGCCCACCAGGTTCCTCTGTCCATGGAATTCTCCAGGCAAGAATATTGGAATGGGTTGCCATGCCCTCCTCCAGGGGACCTTCCTGACCCAGGGGTCAAACATGAGTCTCCTGAGTCTCCTGCATTGCAGGCAGATTCTTAGCCCCGAGCCACCGGGAAAGCCTTATGTTATGTGTATTCACCTTAATTAAAAAATACATGTTAATACAATAATTTCAGATGAGAAGAGCTAATAGAAAAATAAAACAGAATAATGAGGTCAACAGAGATGAAATGTAAGGCATTATTAGGAGAAATCATCAAAGAGGGTGTCCACAAAGGGACAATGTTTAAGGCAGTTGCCTGGAGGGGGAACTTTGCAGATTAGGAAATAACTTTACAGGCAGGGGAAAGAGTAAGAGCAAAGGCCCTGGGAGGGGGAAGGAGCTGGGCCCAATGGGTGCGGCATGGCTGGAGGTTGTGGTTACAAGGCCGAAGACAAAAACTGAGAGTATGAGGTAGGTAGGAACCAGATCCTAGAAACTCACCTGAAGGGAAGAAGCACGCACTTGACTCAGATTCTCAGGGGAAGCCATTAGAGAGTTGTCATTCGGTGACATAGGCTGATTTGCACTTTTTGTAAATACAGGTAAAATTTGCCTAACATAAAATTAACTAATTTTTAAAGTGCACGATTGTGTGACATTTAGTACATTCACTATGTTGTGAAACTACCATCTCTAGTTCCAAAACATTTACATCACCCCAAAGAAAGCTGTAGACATTGAGTAATCACTCTCCCAGCCCTGCTCACCACTAATCTGCTTTCTGTCTTTTATTCATTTACCTATTCTGGATGTTTCACACAAATGGGATCCTTCAATATGTGACCTATACTTTTCATGGCTGAATGATATTCCATTGTAGGATAGACCACATTTCGCTGATGCAGTCACTAGTTGATGAATATTTGGATAGTTTCCAACTTTGTGAATAGTGCTTACTATGAACATTTTGCAGAAGTTTTTGTTTGAATACCTGTTTTCAATTCTTGAAGGTCTCTACCTAGGAATGGAATTGCTGAGTCATATGCACATTCTGGGCTTCCCAGATGGCACTAATGGTGAAGAACTCATTTGCCAATGCAGGAGACATCAGAAAGGCAGGTTTGATCCCTGGGTCAAGAAGATCCCCTGGAGGAGGGCATGGCAACCCACTCCAGTATTCTTGCCTGGAGAATCCCATGGACAGAGGAGCCTGGCGGGCTACAGTCCATCACTTTGAAAAGAGCCAGACACGCCTGAAATGACTTAGCATGCACACAAGCATGGGCATTCTATGTCTAGCGCACATCAAGCATAGTTCTTATTTGGAGGAACAGACAAATTATTTTCCACAATGGTGACTCAATTTATATCCTCATGCACTAATTTTTATTTAAAAAAATATATGTTTTTTATTTTGGCTGCACAGGCCTTTTGTTGTGTGTGCCAGCTTTCTCTAGTTGCGGTACCAAGGCTTAGCTGCCCCTTGGCATGTGAGACTTTAGTTTCCCCACCAGGGTGTGTACTCTGCATTAGAAGGCAGATCCTTAACCCCTGGACCACCAGGGAAGTGCCCTGATTTACACTGTTAAATAAAAAAAGAATGTGCTGCCAGTCGTGTGGCAAAAATATCTTCGAGGGGAAGTGGAGGAGGCATGGAGACCAATTTGGAGGTCATTCCCTTTGTCCAGGGAGGAGGTGACTCTGGTCGAGATTTCATCAGCAGAACATGAGGTGAGGGAAAGTGAATGGATTCTAGAGTGTTTGGGGACCTCTGACCTATAGTTGAAAACTTCAGGCGGAATTCTAGCTGTGAGAAAAAAACAAATCATATGAGGGAGCTATGATCTGACTTTGCAGTGAAATGTAGTAGGGACATTTGAATCCTGCAACGGAAAATTTCTTCAGACATTCTCTCTGCTCAGTGATTGGTAGGGATGTTGTTTTGTAGGGAAATTTCCATTATCTTGCTGGCTAGCTTGAAAATTCCTCTTGGGAATAAAACTTTTTTTTTTTTTTTTTTTAAGAAAGACACCTTGATGGGCAGCCGGGAGGAAGAAATGAGACACTGAAGTCATCAGTCAATAAAAGCAAAGTCCACTAAAGCAATGTTTAATGGTTATCCAGAATTTTCCCTAGTGTGGGGTTGTGTTAGTCACTCAATCATGTCCGACTGTTTGTGACTGCATGGACTTTAGCCTGCCAGATTGCTCTGTCCATGGAATTCTCCAGGTAAGAATACTGGAGTGGGTAGCCATTCCCTTTTCCAGGGGATCTTCCCAACTCAGGGATCAAACCTGGGTCTCCTGCATGACAGGCAGATTCTTTACTGTCTGAGGCACCAGTGTGGGATTGGAGGAGAGAAAAAAGAAATGAGAGTAGATGAGGAAGGCATTACTAGGCAATACCCTGTGGATGTCTAGGGATCTGGTCATAGAAGCATCTCCGGAGAACTTTGTTGAACCATCTAACTTAATGCCTTGTGAAAAGACAAGACCACTGAGTCCCAGAGTGGCAAAATGTATACAAAAAGAGGGTGATAATAAGTAGCAAAACCAAAAATTGAATGTCCTTTCTACTTTCCCCTTGCTATGGAATGTTTTCAAAGAGTTTCTTTGAAGAGAAATAAATACTCAAGTTGTACTGTAAGTTTATACTCCCTCCATCCCACCCTCCATCCATTCATCTATTCACCTACCCACCATCTATTTCATCATTCAGCAAATTTCATAGCACTTCTACCATATAAGCTGAGGCTGGCATTGTCAGAAGGCAATCCTGTAGGGCCTTATTTTCCATGACAAGGAATTTGAATTTTATTCTAAGAGTAACGGGGACCCATGTAGGGTGGCCTAAACTTAAGTGAAAAGAATATCTTTGCTTTGTGGATGGTAGGATGAAGGGGGCAAAAGCAGGAGCAAGGAGATGCAATCTCTAGATAACACAGTCCAACAGTCATATTGCCTTCAGCTTTCTGGGCTTCTAAGCAGTTTAACAAGAATTTATTGAGCTGCTACTATGTACCAGGCCCAGTCACTCTGAGCACAGAGATGATCAGGAACTGTTTCCTGTCCTTCTGGAATTGAAGCTGCAGTGGGAGAAACAGAAGGAAGCCAGGATTACGACTTAGAGATGGGGCATCAGGATACCAAGATAATGTGACGACACAGGGTAAGAACCCCAACAAAACCTAAAGAGGCAGAGGCATCAAGGAGGGCTTCCTGGAGAAACTGGTATTTAAGTAGAGGATCTAAGGATGACTGGAACTTAGCTGGAGAGGTCATATTTGCCAAAGAAACCCGGATGAGCAAAGGCACTAAGGTATGGCAGAGCATGGTTTTATGTTAGAAAAACTAAGATCATGGCATCCAGTCCCATCACTTCATGGCAAACAGATGGGGAAGCAATGGAAACAGTGACAGACTTTATTTTGGGGGGCTCCAAAATCACTGCAGATGGTGACTACAGCCATGAAATTAAAAGATGCTTGCTCCTTGGAAGAAAAGCTATGATAAACCTAGACAGCAGATTAAAAAAAACAGAGGCACCACTTTGCCACCAAAGGCCCATATAGTCCAAGCTATGGTTTTTTTCAGTAATCATGTATAGATGTGAGAATTGGCTCATAAAGAAGGCTAAGTGCTGAAGAACTGATGCTGGAGAAGACTCTTGAGAGTCCCTTGGACAAACCAGTCAATCTTAAAGGAACTCAGTCATGAATATTCATTGAAAGGACTGATGCTGAAGCTGGAACTCCAATACTCTGGCCACCTGATGTGAAGAGCCAACTCACTGAAAAAGACCCTGATGCTGGGAAAGATTGAAGGCAAAAGAAGAAGGGAATGACAGAGGATGAGATGGTTGGATGGCATCACTGATTTGATGATATGAGTTTGAGCAAGCCCCTGGAAATAGTGAAGGACAGAGAAGCCTGGTGTGCTTTAGTCCATGGGGTCACAGAGAGTCAGACACGACTAAGTGACTGAACAATAATACACAAGATTCATTAAGAAAGGAGGCTAAATATTACTACCCGGATAAATACAAGTGATGTGTGTGTGTGTGTTTTAAGCTGATCAGTATTGGAGTGTGGTTGTGAATAGGAAATGAGAGTGGAGAAGCTGCCAGGAGTTGGGAATGATAGATATTGCTTGGCTTGTACTCTGATGGTACTGGGGAGCCACTGATTATAAGAGGAAGAGGGATAAACCCTCCTCCTTCTGCTCCGTTCTCAGTGAACAGTCATAGTCTGAGCATGTGTGGGCAAGAGAGGCTGAGACCTTAGGAAGCAAATTCAATATGCTGTTTGTTGGTATAAGGTGTATGTGTGAGGAGCATATTTCCAGGGGCAATTTATCTCTGTTGTAAAAAATAATCTTTTCCTCCTGTTATACTAATCATCTGTTTGTTTTGAAAATTTTCAAAATATGGAATAGAAGAATAAAAAAAATTTAAACCTGCTATTCCATCCCCTAGTGATAAATCTGTTAGTATTTTATTGTATATCTTTCCTGTTGTTTAAAATTACATAACCATGATTTTTATATAAATGAGATCATGGTCTGTGCTCTGATTTATCAGTTGCTTTTTCACTTAGCAATATAGCATTAACAGCTCCCTGCATTCATTTCCTAGGGCTGTCGAAACAAAGCACCACAACCTGGGTGGATTAAAGCAACAGAAATATATTGTCTCATAGTCTGGCGGCTAGAAGTCTGAGATCAAGGTGCCTGCAGGGCCATGATCCCTCTGAAACCTACAGGGAATTCTTCCTTGCCTTTTTCTAGCTTCTGGCGGAGGCTGCCCATTGTTAGTGTTCCTTGGTGGGCAGCTGCATCACTCCACCTTTGTCTTCGTGTGACATTCTCCTTGTGTGTCTGCATCTTCACGTGGCCTGACTAATGTACCTCGTCTTAACTATGAGGTCTGCAACAACCCCATGTCCAAACAAAGTCATGTTCTGAGGTCCTGGGAATTATGACTTTAACGTGGCTTTTTGGGAGGGAGGGAACATAATTCATAATAGCTTCTCCTGCCATTCAATATTGTTTTTTTAATAATTTAATTCATTCATTTATTTGCTGTGCTGGGTCTTCATTGGTGCTCTCGGGCTTTCTCTAGTTGCAGACAGAAGGGTGTGCTCTTCATTGAGGTGATGGGCTTCTCACTGTGATGGCCTCTCATGGAGAATGGACTCTAGGATGCATAGGCTTCAGTAGTTGAGGTGGTGCAGGAGCTTAGTTGCCACGAGGCATGTGGGACATTCTTGGACCAGGGAATGAACCCATGTCTCCTACACTGGCAGGTGGATTCTCTACCACTGAGCCACCAAGAAAGCCCTCAGTATTGATTCATAATATGAGTTTTTAAAATTGAAGTATAGTTGACTTACAATGTTGTATTTGTTTCAGGTGTACAGCAAAGTACAAAGATATATATATATATATTTTTTTCACATTCTTTTCCCTTATAAATTATCACAAGATATTGACTATAGCTCCCTGTACTGTATGGTAGGTCCTTCTTGTTTATCTAGTTTACGTATAGTAGTGTGTATATGTTGCTCCCAACCTCCTAATTTATCCCTCCTCTCCACCTTTCCCTTTTGGTAACCATACATTTATTTTCTATGTCTGTGAGTCTGTTTAAGCTTTGTAAATAAGTTCATTTGCATCAGTTTTTTTAGATTCCACATATTAGTGATACGTGACATTTGTCTCTGATTTACTTCACTTTGTATAGTAATCTCTAGGTTCATCTATGTTGTTACAAAAGGCANTGTCTGTGAGTCTGTTTAAGCTTTGTAAATAAGTTCATTTGCATCAGTTTTTTTAGATTCCACATATTAGTGATACGTGACATTTGTCTCTGATTTACTTCACTTTGTATAGTAATCTCTAGGTTCATCTATGTTGTTACAAAAGGCATTATTCCACCCTTTTTTATGGCTGAGTAATACTGCATTGATATATATAAATATAATATAATATACATCTTTTTTATCTGTTCATCTGTTGATGGATATTTAGCTTGTTTCCATGTCTTGCCTATCATAAATAGTGTGCTATGAACATTGGGTTGAATGTATCTTTTTGAATTATGGTTTTCTCCAGGGATATACTCAGGAGTGGATTGCTGGATCACATGGCAGCTCTATTTTTAGATTTTTCAAGGAAGCTTTTTATTGTTTTTCGGGGCTTCCCAGGTGGCTCAGTGGTAAAGAATCCACCTATCAACACAGGAGACACTAGAGATGTGGGTTCGATCCCTTGAGTCAGGAAGATATCCTGAAGAAGGAAATGGCAACCCACTCCAGTTTTCTTGCTAGGAAAGTCCCACAGACACAGGAACCTGGAGGGCTACAGTCCATAGGGTCGCAAAGAGTTGGATGCAACTGAGAGATTGAGCATGCACACAAACTGTTTTCCATAGTGGCTACCTCGAGAAAATATTCTATTTTCAGTTTAGTCAGTTCAGTTGCTCAGTCGTGTCCAACTCTTTGGACCCAATGAACTGGAGCAAGCCAGGCTTCCCTGTCCATTACCAACTCCTGGGGCTTACTCAAACTCATGTCCATAGAGTTGGTGATGCCATCCAACCATCTCATCCTCTGTCATCCACTTCTCCTCCTGCCATCAGTCTTTCCCAGCAATTGGGTCTTTTCTAATGAGTCAATGCTTTGTAGCAAGTGGTCAAAGTATTGGAGTTTCAGCTTCAGCATCAGTCCTTCCAATGAATATTCAGGACTGATTTCNTGGCAAAGTAATGTCTCTGCTTTTGAATATGCTGTCTAGGTTGGTCATAACATTTCTTCCAAGGAGTAAGTGTCTTCTAATTTTATGGCTGCAGTCACCATCTGCAGTGATTTTAATACCCACCCTCCCATGCCCACCAAAGCAGCTTCCTTCATCATATTATCTCACCCTCGTAGCCCCCCAGCAAGTGGAATTTCTCCCCCACATCTCATCCTCCAAATATCTTTCTATTTTTCCATCTCTTTCTCAATATTCATGGTAATAAATTGCAATTTGTTTCTGAGTAATAACAGACAGCAGTTGCTCAAGAGATGCGATAAATAAATGTCACCACATTACTAAATCAAGCTGACAGAGACACTCATAGGACAACACACCAGACACTGAACTGAGAATTTCATAGCAACTTTCAGTCTAATTCTTGAAGAAAATTGCACAGACCCCCATAGCCCTCAGGAATCAGCAGAGTTCCAATGATGCTTGCTGTTAAAACTAGAGGAAAAAAAAAAAAGAGCCCCTTGGAATTTTCATGCCCAAGCAATGTGCAATTCCCAGAACCTTTCCCCAGCTGCAATTTCCCTCCAGGAAACTAGCTCAGTAACTACACAGTGTAGCTAGATTGCTCAAGTGCATAGCTGCGCAGCCACTGAGATAAGGTGGAGGGAGAAAAATCTGTCTCAGAAGATGTAAGGGGAAATGTAGAATCATCTTCTATTTCCCTCTTGGGCAAACCATAAGGTTTTGGAGGAAAAAGGTCTACAGAAATGGTTACAAAATTTTTTTAAATTATTTTTTCTTGGTGGAAGGGGGAGTGGAGTCTGCATACGGTTAAGTGCCTATTGTGTATGAGAAGCTAAACAAAGTGCTAATATACACTACCTTGTTTAATTCTAATAAAATTTTATGAATAATAATAATAAGTAGCAATATTTATTAAGGCAATATTCTGGGAACTATGCTAACAGCTTTACTATATTATCTTGCTCAACCTTCACACACCCTATGAGCTAGGTACAATACTGTCTTCATTTTACTCATGTGTAGACTGAAGCTTTGAGATGTTCCATGAAGGAAGTGCAAGTGTTAGTCTCTCAGTTTTGTCCAAGTCTTTGCAATCTAATGGACTGTAGTCCACCAGTTTCCTCTGCCCATGGAATCCTCCAGGCAAGAATACTGGAGTGGGTTGCCATGCCCTTCTTGAGGAGATCTTCCTGACCCAGGGATTAAACCACATCCCTGGAGATCCCAAAGATCCTAGATCTCCCACATTGCAGGCAGATTGTTTACCATCTGAGCCACCAGGGAAATGTTCTGTAATCTGCCCCAAATCACAAAGTTTACCTGTAACCTTTGGATCTTGGACCCACACACCAGGTGCCTGACTCTATAAGCCATTCTCTTTCTACTGTACCACACTTTCATGATGCAGGAATCTTTCTTATATGGTGGCTCCAACGTCATGAGTTAAGGGGACATATGGCTGACTCATCTGAAAAGACCCTGATGCTGGGAAAGATTGAGGGCAGGAGGAGAAGGGGACAACAGAGGATGAGATGGTTGGATGGCATCACCGACTCAATNTCTTATATGGTGGCTCCAACGTCATGAAGGGGACATATGGCTGACTCATCTGAAAAGACCCTGATGCTGGGAAAGATTGAGGGCAGGAGGAGAAGGGGACAACAGAGGATGAGATGGTTGGATGGCATCACCGACTCAATGGACATGGATTTGGGTGGACTCTGGGAGTTGGTGATGGACAGTGAAGCCTGGCGTGCTGCAGTTCATGGGTTCGCAAAGAGTCGGACACAACTGAGCTACTGAACTGAACTGATGGTTACCTTCAGGGATGTCAACTTCAAAATGTTTGAGACTAGTATCCCGAAGAATTTTCTCATATATTAATCCATGGATTTGGTATCTATGAATTTCCAGTGCTTTGGGACTATACAAACAGGAAGGTCACTTCTGGTCTTCACTGTCACTCTTGTAATCCCATTAGGGCCAAGAATTAATGAGAGGAAATAATTTCTTACACTTCTGCAAACCAAGCTGAGGTCCACAGAATCAGAAGCTGTTTTCTACTGGGTTCCCAATACTGGATCTGAGTCAACAAGGCTTGGGATATAAGAACAACATAAGGTCCAAGATGCACATCCATCTCAGGAGAGACATAATCATTTGAGGAACAGAAGACTGCTTTGTGTTGACCCTTAAGAAAACCCTANGACAGCGAAGGGTCGCTGATTGACAGGTGGCTGCTTTGGGGCGGGGCCCACTGCGACACTGACCAATAGCTGAGCATGACAAGTAATGGTCACTCATTGACAGTTGGTTGCTTGTGGGCGGGGCCCACTGAGAGACCAAGCAATGGCTGAGTAAGACCTGTCGCCAAGTAATGCAGTGTAATGAGGCACAGAAATAGCCGCATGCTCAGGGCTGTGCTCATCCTGCTCTACTATACTTCTGCCTGGAATGCTCTTGCCCTCTCCCTCCTGGAAACCCCCTGCATGTCTTCAAGATGCTCAGTCTCACCTCTCTGTGATGCTGTTTCCAGATAAGGCAAGGCTGATGCTCTTCTTTGGGGTTCCCACAGCACCGAGGTCTCACCTTCCCAGAGGCACCATTAACCTCCTCGCAGCCCCTGCACTGACAGCCCCCGGGAGCCGAGGAAGCCAGATCCTCTTCCTCCCACCCAGAGATTTAAAACTAATGAGAACTTGAGGTCAAGGCAATGCTGTGATAGCAACCAGTATGGATTTATTTAGTGCTTGCTTTGTGTCAGTTTCTGGTCTAAGGCCTTTTGCACATTTCACCTTATTTCAAACTAACAGCAGTCCTACACGGTGGGTACCACTGTCTCCCTATTTTACAGACAAGGAAGCTCATGCACAGAGAGTTTGACAACGTGCCTACCATTGTGTTAACAGCAACAATGACAGCACCACTGTGTGAATCTGAGGCCATGCCCCGAGTCATGGTGCCTCTTTCACTCCAGGAGACCTGGGGCTGGGGCTGGTGTCGTGGTGAAAATCTGGACAAGGTGAAAATAGAGAAGGATTAGGAACCGGTGGAAAAAAGAAGTTGGTTCATAGTGAGTAGACGGAAGCACAAATAGGACAAAAGCCAACATCAGGGAGACAGGCAGAGAGTTGTCTGGCCTCAAACTGCTGATGCCCCAGCTGCTGCTCATGGTGACCTGCTGGACATCTCATCTTGCAGTCCAGGAGGTTCCCAAGTACAGTTTCCATTGATGTTTTAAAAATCTGACTTAGATTGGGTGCTTTTTCCCTTTGCTATCAATACTAAAAAATAAAAATAAAAACACTAGAAATCCACCCACCTTGTGAAGTCTAAGTTCCTTAGAGCTGATATGCATTTTTTGCCGTACCTAAAAGGATGCTCGCCTGTTAACTCACTCTGTGATATTTGGGTCATACTTACACAAATTTTTCTGAGCATAGGTATATCTCATGCATCTATATTTAGAATATATTCATACTAAAAACTTATTTATTTATATGAAATTTAGATATAATGGGGTGCTCTGTGTTTTAAGGGCTTCTCTAATAGCTCAGTTGGTAAAGAATATACCTGCAATGCAGGAGACCCTGGTTCGATTTCTGGGTCGGGAAGATCCCCTGGAGAAGGGAATAGCTACTTACTCCAGCATTCTTGGGCTTCTCTGGTGGCTTAGCTGGTAAAGAATCTGCCTGCAATGTGGGAGACCTGGGTTCAATCCCTGGGTTGGGAAGATCCCCTGGAGAAGGGAACAGCTACCCACTCCAATATTCTGGCCTGGAGAATTCCAAGAACTGTATAGTCCATGGAGTCTTAAAGAGTCGGACTGACTTAAAGAGTCAGACTGAGTGATTTTCACTTTTGCTTTTGTGTGTTTTATCTGGGAACCTTAACCTAGAGTCATGTGAGAATTGCAGAATCTCATCCCTCCCTGGATCTCCCAAATCAGAGTCTGCATTTTAGCATATGATTAGTATGTACATTAAAGTTTGAGAAGTCCAGCTAAAAGATGAATTAAAGGCAGTCTGAGGTCTTCCAGAAGTTCCTGGTTGTCAGGGACCCAAAGTCTTCCTATTTTTTCACGCTAACATCCTTACCTAATTAATGGATATATCCTCAAGGTCACTTCATGATCCAAGAGAACTTTGGTGGGGTGTAGGGTTCACCTCACAAGTTTGGCCTCCGGGTGGAAGCAAGGAGAAAAGATCAGTGGTTTTCCTCAAATCTCACCCAATGGCTTCTACCCCCTTCTCACTGGCTGCTCCTTCCTGCAAGGGAAGCTGGGAAATGTAGTTTTTCGTCCGGGTCCAGGGTCCTCCTGCGACAGAGGGTGACAGGAGGCTCTAAGTCAAATGGGCAGGTGAGAACAACAAGACCCCTGAAATCAGATGACTTTAAAGAAAGGGGAAGTCTTAAATGCATTACAGCCCCGAGATCATTATACTGCTAAGCTCAAAAACAGAGTCTGTGGTTTTATAAAGAAGAGATATTTTGGGTATAGCCTTGGTGGGTGCAGTAAGCTCCCACCAACTCAGACACTCTAATATCATGCTTTGTTCCTGAGGCCAGTGGCTGATTTCTGGAGTGTTAAAGAGATACAGTTTTAAAAAACTGAGCATAAAACACCATTGGCTATGCTGAATCTTATGGAAGTGGAAATGTTTTTCCTCAAAGAACCACTGAAGCTTCTGTTGGGATTTACATTCCAACGTGGAGCATCTCGGAGCTGTGCAGAACTAATCTTCAACAGTGATATATTGTAGCTGCAACAACAACAGTGACGGCGTAAGGAGGCTCCAGTACTCTGCTTCTTGTCGAAGATGTTTGACTCCATTTGGATTGGATAAGCTACCTAAGTTTTAGGACCACTGAGGTGGGCCCTAAGTGGAGCAAAGATGTGCAAGTGTTTAACTGCAAACAAAAATGAGATATGGACTTATTGGCCCTCCAAGGAACAGAGAGAATCAGTGTGTTATTGTGATGAGAAGGGAGATATTTTAGTGAGGACAACTTTACATGCTCATAAAGTCTCACCAAACCCAAGGACTCTTAAAGTGGACAAGGCCAAACTCATAGCTACTCTCAAATCTTTTCAAGCCAGATTGCTCTCAAGTAATGCCAAACTGGATTGAATCAAGATTTTTGAATGTCTATTATACTATACACCCTGCCAAAATACACTTTCCAAGCAGGAAGCATTTCTCTTCAAGCAGCAGTTGAGCACACAAGCAAGTGATGACTTGTTCCACACTGTGAAAACTTATTAATGCACCACTTCTGTTTAAGGGAGATCCCCTTTGAGGTAATTTACAGAATAAAGATAAAAATCCCCAAATTACAAAATCTGCCAAATTATAGCTTCTCCCAGAAGACCCACAAAGACCCTCACCTTCTGTTTGTTGTGGGTCTGGCAGACGTGGGACTGGAAGGGTGAAAGATGGAGTGAGATGTCTTCCTCCTGGCGAGGAAGGGGACTAACTGGACAAGAAGCCAGTTTGGAGGCTGTGCCAAGTGGCATCAGCAGGAAGAGGAAGGTAGGGTCCTATGTGTGTACGTGAGTCGCTCAGTTGTGTCCGACTCTTTGTGACCGCATGGACTGTAGCCCTCCAGGCTCCTCTGTCCATGGAGTTCACCAGGCAAAATACTGGAGTGGGTAGCCTTTCCCTTCTCCAGGGGATCTTCTCAACCCAGAGATGGAACCCAGTTCTCCTGCATTGCAAGCACATTCTTTACCAGCTGAACCACCAGGGAAGCCTGGGTAGGGCTCTGGTTGGCCAAAAATAAAACAACCAAAACACGTTCTATCTCTGCATGTAAGAAGAATGTTTATAAGAAGAAGGAGGAGGAAAAAGAAAGGAAAGGAAGGAGATATTAGGAAAAAAAAAAAAAAAACTGAAATAGCAAATGGATTGTGTAAAACCCATCTGATGGGTTCAGCGTCTGTGACTCCCTGGTGCCACATGGCTTCAAGTTCCTTTGAAATTCAGATGTGTTTGGAAAGAAGGCAGAACGAGGGCAGAATGAAGGGGAGCCTGAGCCTCACAGTTTCCCTCAAAATCAGGTTTTTGGTATTTTGGGTTGCCCCCCGCCCCCGCCTCCGGGTCCTCAGTGCCTAGCGGATCAATCCAACTGGATGATGAGTCCATCATCTGGAGAGAAAGGGTTGGCAGATATTGGACCACAGTCCTCAGGTTTAAGGTGAGCAGAGATTGCAACCAACTGGATTCTGCTTTTTCAGGGCCTCTAAATTCAGACGATCTGGAAACTACACAAGGACCCCTGCTCACCATACAACCTGTCAATGTTGTCACCAACTGCGAAGGGCTCCGAGCAAACATGCCAGCAACTGTAATTTCCTTCAGTCCTGTTGGTCCTAATGCTGGTCTGAAGAATTCGAGCTTTGTTCCCCACTTCCTGTAGCTCACCCTTTCTAGAAGTCACATTGAATCAATGCCTCTACTGTGAGCTCCTTCATCTCTCTGACCTCCCCTCCCCCACGTTCACTCCAGACACGCTGATCTCTTCATAATCTCTTGAGCGTGGCAGACGAGCTCTCAGTTCAGGGCCTCTGAACCTGCTGTTTCCTCTGCTGAAAGTTCTCTTTCTTCAGACACAGGCTTGCTCCTTACATCCTTGCATTTCTGTGAAACATCATCGTCTTTCCCGATCTGAACTTCTCAACTGCCCATTTCTTCCCAACTCCCTTGTCTATGCTATCAGATTTTCTCCCAAGCACTTACTCTTGCCTCACATAGTATATAATTTATTAGTTTTATGTACGTCTTGTCTCCATCTCCTCCCAGTAGGAATGGACACTCTACAAGGGCAGGTATTTGGTTTGCTTCCATTTACTGCTCAAACTCCAGTGCTGATGAGAGAGCCTGAAACACGGTAGACTCATAATGAATATGGGTTAAATGAACTAATGAAAGAATAAATAGGAATGAGGATTTAGACAATTCTAGAAGCTGAGTGCCAAGCAGAGTCTGGAGCTGTGCAGTCAGTGGAGGACTGGGACTCATGTTGACTCAGTTCCATTTCCATGAAGAACCACCCAGTGTACCTGTTATAATGCACCCACACTGGTCCATGGCCAATGCCAGAACCTCCCTGGTTATGGCACATCTGCCCCCGATTGTGCCATGCGTTGCTTGGCCAGAGCCACTGATGGGTTCTCCAAGGCCATTTGCTTCAACCTGGTATTCAGGGCCCTCCCCAGCCTGGTACCAATCAGCTTTTACATCCGTGTCTCCTATACTTCTCTATTTAATGTTCATTCACTCGACAAAATGTCTCAAGGTTTGTCTTAAAAAAATCCATCCTGAGGTTGCTTTCAACTCCATTGTAGAGAGCTGCCAAGAGAATATTAAAATGATATTTTTGCTGCCAAAACTCCTACTTGTAACTCAACTTCTCCACCTTTGCTCATCTTAATGCAGTGTCACAGTATCTCATCAATTCAGGGATTCAGATTCTCAACATCTAGGGCTCTTGACTATACTAAGCATGGCTGAGTTTTCTTTGCTGGCATTTGTAAGCAACCCACAAAACATAACCTTGGAGACCAGGCAAAGGCAACATCTGCTGGTCATTCAACCCATAATGCACATCAGCACTGACATACACACAGACATGAGGATCAGACACATACAGGCACAATCATTGTAAATACATACATATTATAGACATATATGAGGCAAACATCCATAAACATATTGAATTTCTTGGTCTTAAGTTCAAGTAGGCTTTCAATTCCCTCTTTAGACTGTCCTGGAAGATAAAATTGAATGATTTCAATAGCTTGATGCTTATTAAGAAGAGGTAAGAATTTTCACCCTTATAGATGGTTGTATTCCTTTTTATCTTCCTAGAATTGACTGTCTTGCCAAACTGAACTTTTGACTTGGTTTGGTGTTGAAATAGCCACAGTCCAATCTATACCAGGGGGCTTTCCCAGGTGATGCATATAGTAAAGAACCCACCTGCCAATGCAGGAGATGTAAGAGATGTGGGTTCAACCTTTGGGTCGGGATGATCCCCTGGAGGAGGGCGTTGCCATGTATACACACTCTAGTATTCTTGTCTGGAGAATTCCATGGACAGAGAGGAGCCTGGTGGGCCACATAGTCTGTAGGGTTGAAAAGAGTTGGACCTGACTGAGGTGACTTAGCACACATACACACCACCTATACCAGGCTATTCTGATATGCCCTTACTTAGCTAAATTGTTAAATAGCACATATTAAGGAAAAGTGTTTGCATTGGGTCTGTGCTGCAGATACAGTAGGAAATGACTATATTCAGGATTCAGCTTTGAGAAGCAATAGATAATCATAGGCAGGGAAACATCAAAAGAGGGACATTCTGTAACCCTTTTTATTTATTTTTTGATCCTTGAAACTGGGGTAAATGTTCTAAGGATGATTTCCCTGATAGCAAAGTCACCATAACCGATCTGATAATGGAAGATAGAAAAGGAAACATGTCTATTTCAGGGGAATCAGGAATCGCTTTGCCCTCTCACTCTCTCTAGTCTCTTGTGTCCTTCACCTTTTCTAGCTGTTTCTTGCTGGACAGAATCTCAAAAGGCTTTCTCTGTTAGGTACAGAATTATTTATCACAGTTTCATAACTCTAGGATAAAATGTACTCATATCCATGTGCACACACGTGTGTGCATATAAAATCTGTGGTGCTGAAAAAGTTCAGAAAAGGTTCTGTGTTTTGTTTTTTGTAATAAAAAACAATGCAGCATCACTCCCAAACTTGTTGATAAGAGGAACATCCATCTAGTTGTGAGGACTTTGTAAGGAAAGAAGGAATTATTCGCATTAAGCCCTAAAAGAGTATTCTTTTCCATTGATCAGCCAAACCAATTTACTCTATGTAGAATCATTGTTTAAAAAAAAAAAAAAGAATTAGCTGTTGATACCATTCAATTCCAATTAGATGGCTTTTCCCCTCAACATAAGGTGCACTTGTAGTTTTTCTCAATCTCATAATTAAAAGAAGGTGATAAGCTATGTGTTCTGAATCAATTCACTTAGATTTCAAGGAGCATAATGGAACATCTGCTGTTCCTGAAATAAACAACAAAATCTTAACAACTCAGTCAGCCTACCTGAGTTTTAATCTCTCAGTCGTGAATTCTATACAACTCCACAGACTGGAGCCCCTCAGGCTCCTCTGTCCGTGGAATTTCCTAGGCAAGAATACCGGAGTGGGTTGTCATTTCCTTCTCCATGGGATCTTCCTGACCCAGGGATTGAACCCGGATCTCCTGCATTGCAGGCAGATTCTTTATTGTCTGAGACACCAGGGAGGCCTAAGAGGGTATGCCTAGTGGATATTTGTCCCAGCAAGGATTCTCACCTCTGGACAACTGACCCACAATATCTGTGAATAAAATTCAGGAGTCTGTGCATTGAAAGAGGAAATTTTACATTTCAGTTTTAACTAACTTCCACTAAAAATTAGCGTTTCAATCAGTTATGAATGCAAACAAAAATTATAATGGTATTAGCAGTATCTGTGACTTTCACTTATAAAAATCATGAAACAAGTGAAAGTTGTTCAGTTGTGTCTGACTCTTTGTGACCTGTACAGTCCATGGAATTCTCTAGGCCAGAATACCGGAGCGAGTAACCTTTCCCTTATCCAGGGGATCTTCCCAAACCAGGGATCGAACCCAGATCTCCCACACTGCAGGTGGATTCTTTATCAACTGAACTATCAGGGAAGCCCTATAAAAATCACAGCTTATGTCAAGTTATAGGCTTTTTTTGTATTTCCATGTAGTCTGTCTTATGCATTTAAACACATCATTGTAAGAAGGAGTCATGGGCTTTCTGACTGCAAAGGGGTCCATGACTTGCAGGGTGAAGACCCCTGTTTCAGGAGACCTGGGTCTTGAATGAAGGGTCAGAATCTGGCACAGCTGGTGGAGATGCCCAAGATCCCATTAGGAAACTCTTGCCTTTGGGTATTGAAAGCTTCTCAACCACCTGCAACATGTTCTTCCTAACACTCCAGGGTGGAATGTGTTGTTAGGTATTTGAGGTTTTCTGGAGCAGCACCAGGGGTTCGGGGAAAGGAGAAGAAGGAGCTTTGTACCTGTTCCCCTTCCTCTGCATATTTGAAAAATGAGATCATGCTCTGTATCAGTATTTTGTTTCTTCCCCTTAATATACTGATAGTAAACCTTGATTTGAGCGCTGACTCTGTTCCAAGCAGTTGAGCTGTGTAATCTCATTTGTTTCTCACAACCACCCTTTGGGAGTACTGTCATGAACTCTTATAAATGTTAGCTAAATGAATCATCACTCTTATGTATTGAATACTTATGACGTTCTGGGCACTGCTCTCAGAGCTTAACACATAATCTCATCTACTTCTCCCCCAAGAGCTTTTATTATTATACCATTTTACAGAGGATAGAACCAAGGTGCAGAGAGAGGAAGTGCCCTGTCCAAGATCACACAGCTAACAGTTCACTGGTGGAATATTTTGGACCTTAGGGGAGGCACTCCGTTGGCTGAGACCTTGCTCTTAGCCAGCGTACAATTACCCCAATGCTGAACTTTGGTCATAGTGATTCTTTGCGCATACTGCAGCTTTTATAATTTCTGCATCATTTCTGGAATTGGATGCAATTTTTTCTTACACATAGGGTGTTGCAGAAAGGTGAGTCTACCATAAACAGAGAACCATTTCTTGAGAAAAAGCCAAGAAACAAGGCAGTGATATTAGCAGTTTCTCTTCTATTAGTCTGTAAGCAAGGCCATGACTTTAGATTGCAGCTCAAATACCTGATTTTTTTTTTTTTTTTAATTCCAACAGCTTCTAGTCTAGGATACCCACTCAGCCATGCTTCCATCCTAGGAAGGCACCCACCACCTTAGTGATGGAATGGACCTCCCCTTGGCCCAGATCAGAGATCAGAGAGGAAATATCAGGCTAGATGAGGCTGAGCACTGCCTCCCTTCCCATGCTGATAAAGCAAAACCACTGCACTCAGCATGTGAGTAAGATGTCCATACTTCCAGTCAGTCTTCTCTGTGAACATATCTGGATGCCTGATGGAATCCTTTCATTGGCACATCTCACTGAGTAGGTGTAACCACAGCCACCACTTCAAGTTCATGTTAACCAAGCAGCTTTTCTCAACAAAACTAACCTCCCAGGGAGAACAAAAATGCATACACAAAACACACTTGTAATTTGTTAAATCTAAATTATTCTGATAAGCACATTTCTCTTTTTATTGAGATTTTCTGTCTTATGCTAGGCACTGTGCTAAATATTTTGCATACAGACTCTCATTTGTTCTTTTTTTTTTTTTCAACAGCTCTGAGAGCTAGAGATGAAACTATTCCTGTGATGAAACTGAAGCTCAGGGAAGCTAAGACATTGATAAGGCTCCCACAAATGGTGTGTGACAGAACTGTGAGCTGAGTGCATATCTTTCTGACTTTGGGAGATTTTTACTCCCAAAGCCTGGAGTAGACTACTGTGCTGTACTGCCTCAACCCCCCCCCCCACACACACACACAAACACACGTGCACACACACACATGGGTACAGGCACATGCAAGAACATATATATGTTTAAAATATAAAAGATCAGTTATTTAAGCTGTTATGTATACTGCAAAGTAAAAATCTAGTGCAATTGCTAGGAGGATAAGTTAATTATATGTAGGCAGGAGACAGAGAGCTCTTGTTCATTACAACTTGGCTACAGTGGATTTTTGAGGATTTGACTTTTATTAAAATGTTATTTTAAATAAACAAATACTACCAAATAGAATCTAACAGCATATTAAAAAGATTATATATCATGGCCAAGTGGGATTTATCCCAGGAATGCAAGGGTGGCTCAATGCGAGAAAGTCAGTCAATATAACACATAAAACTGATAGAATGAAGAAAAACATGCAATCATCTCAGATGATAAAGAAAAGGCATTTGATAAAATCCAACACCCTTTAATGGTTAAAAAAATCTCAAAAAAAAACATAGAATAAAGGAAACTTCCTCAACATAATAGAGGGCATTCCTGAAAAAATTACAGTTATCACATTCAATGATGAAAGACTGAAAACTTTTTCTCTAAGACTAGGAATGAGACAAGGATGCCTGTTTTTACCACTGATAATCAACATTGTATGGGAAATTCTCATCAGAGCAATTAGATAAGAAAAAGAAATGAAAAGCATTCAAACTGGAAAAGAAGATGGGAAATTATCCCTGTTCATAGACAACATGATCTTATACACAGAAAATTCCCAAAATCTACAAAGAAGCTACTGATGAACTAACATAAAATTTATCAAAATTGCAGAGGACAAAACTAACACAAATTGAATGTATATACCTGCAATTAACAATCCAAAAAGAAAATTAAGAAAGCATGCATGCCTGCTAAATTGCTTCAGTCGTGTCTGACTCTGCAACACTATGGACTATAGCCGTGTCCATGGGATTCTCTAGGAAAGAATACTGGAGTGGGTTGCCATGCCCCCCTCCAGGGGATCTTCCTGATCCAGGGGTTGAAGCTGAGTGTCCTGTATCACCTGCATTGCATGTGGATTCTTTACAACTAGTGCCACCTGGGAAGCCCAATCCCTTGTATAATAGCATCTAAATGAATAAAATATCAAAGGAAAAAATTTAACCAAGGAGGTAAATATTTATATCTTGAAAACTACAAAAATGTAATTATTCTAACTACTGAAAGTAATTAAAGAAGACCTAAATAAATAAAAATACATCCTGGGTTCATGGATTGGAGAATATTGGTAAGAAGTCAATATATAGAAGTGATGTACAGATTCAATAGCCTATGAGTTTTATAATGGCCTCTCTTGCAGGAATGAAAAAGTTGTTCCTCAGATTCATATGGATTTGCAAGGGGCCTGAGTAGCCAAAACAATCTTGAAAAATAATTATGTTGGTGAACTCATAATTCCCCATTCCAAAACTTATTACAAAGCTATAATAATTAAAATAGTGTGCTTCTGACATAAGGATAGACATACAGACCAATAGAATAGAATTGAGAGCCCAGAAATAAATCTATGGCCAACTGATTTTTGACAAGGGTGCCAAGTCTATTCAGTGGAGAAAGAATTGTCTCTTCAACAGCTGATGCTGTGACAACTGGATTTTCATGTGCAAAAGAATGAAGTTAGATCCCAACCTCACACCACAGACAAAGTTCAGCTCAAAAGGGATCAAAGACCTAAATCTAAGAGCTAAACCCATAAAACCCTTGGAAGAAAACATAAAGGTAAAACTTCACAATCTTGGCTTTAGCACCAAATTCTTAAATATGATACCAAAAACATTAGCAAGAAAAGAGGTAAATTGTGTGTGTGTGTGTGTGTGCGTGCGCACACGTGCATACACATATTTCTAGGACAAGGGGAGGACAAATGACAAAAATAATAACTTTTTAGAAGACCTCACCCAGGAAATGAGTCACAGCTTAGATGTTAGACAATGTCAAGAATATGTGTAGATCATTTTCAGTACACTGACATTTTAACAATAGTAAATTTTCCAACCAATNCACCCCCCCCCCCCACACACACACACAAACACACGTGCACACACACACATGGGTACAGGCACATGCAAGAACATATATATGTTTAAAATATAAAAGATCAGTTATTTAAGCTGTTATGTATACTGCAAAGTAAAAATCTAGTGCAATTGCTAGGAGGATAAGTTAATTATATGTAGGCAGGAGACAGAGAGCTCTTGTTCATTACAACTTGGCTACAGTGGATTTTTGAGGATTTGACTTTTATTAAAATGTTATTTTAAATAAACAAATACTACCAAATAGAATCTAACAGCATATTAAAAAGATTATATATCATGGCCAAGTGGGATTTATCCCAGGAATGCAAGGGTGGCTCAATGCGAGAAAGTCAGTCAATATAACACATAAAACTGATAGAATGAAGAAAAACATGCAATCATCTCAGATGATAAAGAAAAGGCATTTGATAAAATCCAACACCCTTTAATGGTTAAAAAAATCTCAAAAAAAAACATAGAATAAAGGAAACTTCCTCAACATAATAGAGGGCATTCCTGAAAAAATTACAGTTATCACATTCAATGATGAAAGACTGAAAACTTTTTCTCTAAGACTAGGAATGAGACAAGGATGCCTGTTTTTACCACTGATAATCAACATTGTATGGGAAATTCTCATCAGAGCAATTAGATAAGAAAAAGAAATGAAAAGCATTCAAACTGGAAAAGAAGATGGGAAATTATCCCTGTTCATAGACAACATGATCTTATACACAGAAAATTCCCAAAATCTACAAAGAAGCTACTGATGAACTAACATAAAATTTATCAAAATTGCAGAGGACAAAACTAACACAAATTGAATGTATATACCTGCAATTAACAATCCAAAAAGAAAATTAAGAAAGCATGCATGCCTGCTAAATTGCTTCAGTCGTGTCTGACTCTGCAACACTATGGACTATAGCCGTGTCCATGGGATTCTCTAGGAAAGAATACTGGAGTGGGTTGCCATGCCCCCCTCCAGGGGATCTTCCTGATCCAGGGGTTGAAGCTGAGTGTCCTGTATCACCTGCATTGCATGTGGATTCTTTACAACTAGTGCCACCTGGGAAGCCCAATCCCTTGTATAATAGCATCTAAATGAATAAAATATCAAAGGAAAAAATTTAACCAAGGAGGTAAATATTTATATCTTGAAAACTACAAAAATGTAATTATTCTAACTACTGAAAGTAATTAAAGAAGACCTAAATAAATAAAAATACATCCTGGGTTCATGGATTGGAGAATATTGGTAAGAAGTCAATATATAGAAGTGATGTACAGATTCAATAGCCTATGAGTTTTATAATGGCCTCTCTTGCAGGAATGAAAAAGTTGTTCCTCAGATTCATATGGATTTGCAAGGGGCCTGAGTAGCCAAAACAATCTTGAAAAATAATTATGTTGGTGAACTCATAATTCCCCATTCCAAAACTTATTACAAAGCTATAATAATTAAAATAGTGTGCTTCTGACATAAGGATAGACATACAGACCAATAGAATAGAATTGAGAGCCCAGAAATAAATCTATGGCCAACTGATTTTTGACAAGGGTGCCAAGTCTATTCAGTGGAGAAAGAATTGTCTCTTCAACAGCTGATGCTGTGACAACTGGATTTTCATGTGCAAAAGAATGAAGTTAGATCCCAACCTCACACCACAGACAAAGTTCAGCTCAAAAGGGATCAAAGACCTAAATCTAAGAGCTAAACCCATAAAACCCTTGGAAGAAAACATAAAGGTAAAACTTCACAATCTTGGCTTTAGCACCAAATTCTTAAATATGATACCAAAAACATTAGCAAGAAAAGAGGTAAATTGTGTGTGTGTGTGTGTGTGCGTGCGCACACGTGCATACACATATTTCTAGGACAAGGGGAGGACAAATGACAAAAATAATAACTTTTTAGAAGACCTCACCCAGGAAATGAGTCACAGCTTAGATGTTAGACAATGTCAAGAATATGTGTAGATCATTTTCAGTACACTGACATTTTAACAATAGTAAATTTTCCAACCAATACACACAAAATGTTTTTGAATATGTTAAGATACTGAAACCAGACAGAATAGGTGATTTATTCAAGATCAAACAAACACATATGGGAAAATATCAATTGGAACCCAGTTGAGTTCTCTTTCCCAGGGCTCAAATTTGAGTTCTCTCTCCCAGGGAGTGCTGGGATAATTATTAATTTGTAATTTGTTATAATTCAGGCAAAGGGTTGGTGTCTGATTTCCTCATTCTTGAGAAATGTAAACAGCATGGAGGAAAGGCTGCAAAGAGAACGCCTGAACTATTGAGAATCAAATTGCTTTTAAGCATACTTCAGCACTTTAGAATAACCCATTTATATATTAAGAATGAGTATGCTAATTGAAAACCATTCTTACGTGTCCTTGAGGGATCTCTATTGCCATCTTTGTGTGTCATTGAGGGATCTCTATCAGGCAAGCCTCATTTGAATTACTCTCTTCCTTTAACAAACATCCATATTTGAAACTTACTGATTTTTGGTATTGAGTCTGAATCAGCAAGGTTTTTTTTTTTTTTTTTTTTTTTTTTTTTTTTTT
>SJYV01017676.1:201809-217738 GCA_006410875.1 Neotragus pygmaeus | reverse complement strand
GAGGTAGAAGGGGAAGGGAACTAACTGTGGGTTGCCATTCCCTTCCTGACCCAGGGATTGAATCCAGGTATCCCACACTGCAGAAAGATTCTTTACTGTCTGAGCTATCATGGAAGCCCAATTAGCATTTACCGAACCTTGAATGTGCCAGGCAAAGGAGCACTTGTCTTCAGCTCTTGCCTTAATGCCCCCTAAAAACAGATGGATCCAACTCCCCAATTCAGTAATAAGAAAGTCTCATGGGTGGTGAAGGGAGAGATTTTATATCAGATATCATACACAGCATGAAAATCCCTTTCAAACACCTGTTTTTATTTTTTATCAAAATCTTCTCTTCTTGCCAATTGCTTCATCTTTCTCTCGCCTCTTTCCCTAAAGCATTACAAAGAATGTCATCTGTTGTCCTGAGCAATTCATCTGTGCCTCTAGACTGTAAACATCACTTGGGAGGACAAAAGCCAGGTTGTTGGCTGAGCAAACTGACAATCAAATCTGTATTTGCAGGGCATGTGCCTGCACGTGTATTTACATGTTTGCTGGGTGATTCTCACTTCACCTGGAATCACTTAACATTGTCTCCTTTGCTCTTTAAAAAAAACCCTAAGGGATTTTGTTCCATTTTATAGGAGAAATAATTTGGTAACTTATCCCTGGTAGTTCGGATGATAAACAATCTGCCTGCAATGCGGGAGACCCAGATTTGATCCCTGGGTTAGGAAGATCCCCTGGAGAAGGGAATGGCAATCCACTCCAGTATTCTTGCCTGGAGAATCCCAAGGACGGAGGAGCCTGGTGGGCTATAGTCCGTGGGGTCACAAAGAGTCAGATGCAACTGAGCAACTAACACACACTCATGGTTGCATACCTTGTCTGTGGAGGAAGCTGTAAGAGATGACAGGCTTGATTCCAACATTTATGATGTGAAAGGCTTCTCCCAGGAAAGGAAGACTATGGAGAGGGCTTTCTTGATTGCCACAGCAGTGGGTGAATTCTCGTCTCGACCGTATTGGACCTTCTTCAGTGGGCCTTTAGTGAATGGTGGCCAGCCTTGTATTACGGTTACTCCTGAAACTTGTAGTTTGAACAGGATTTAGAAAACTATAGCCAGTGGGCCAGCTCCAGCCTGCTTCAGGTCAATAAAGTTTTACTGTCAATACGAGGCCTGTTCCTTTACATGTTGTTTATGACCTTTTGCCCTACAACGGCGGTGTAGAGTAGTTGTGACAGAGACTGAATACCTCCTGGAAAAGGCAGCACCAGTTCTCTGTCATGACTACTGAATGGGGCAAATGTTTACCATCCAGCCCTTTGCAGGAAAAGTGTACCACTTCCTCATCTAGAGAATCAACTGACAACCTGGAAATTAACACCAGAGCATGAAGGGAAAGGGGCAGAGGAGCTCAGTGAGTATAGGGCTTCTCATGAGTGGAGCTTTGTTGTAAAACCACTCACAGGGATCAGCAGCCCTCAGTTTCCCCATTCTCCACCTTCTTCTTAAGACTGAAAATAACAGATTAATTGATCAAGTCAACACAGTAAGTACTGGCTATGTGCCTAGCTCTGTCATAGTGCTGTGGATGGACTGTTAGCAAAACAAGACTAAAAAGGGAGAAGGAAATGTGGGAGGGACAAAGGCCCGAGTGATGGGAGCCAAAGGAGAGTTTGGAGCAAGGTACTAGATAAGGAGCTGGTGTGGAGGACAGAGCCAGGGCTTGCAGGCTCTTGGGGATTTTCTGTCAAGCAGAGTGGGAAGCCACGGGGAACTTTAAGCTTAGTGGAAGTTGGCATGATCTGATTTAAAGTGATCACTCTAGCCACTCTGTAGTGAATGGATATTGAAGGCTGAGAACGGGAGCAGGGAGAACAAAGAAGTTGCTTTATGCTAGCTCTGGAGGCGTGAAGTAGGGGTAGCTTGAGAAGGCTGGAAGTATGGGAGATAGAACTGTTTGAATTCTGGATAGATCTGGAGTTAAAAGCTTAGAGGACTCAAGGGTGTTTAAGATACAGAGTGGATTCTAGTAAAGAACCTCGAAGCTTGCTACGGCTCTCCAAAGAACTGAGGATGGCGTGGCAAGTTATAATGAGATTATGATGATTCCACCCACGTGGCAGGGCGGAAGCAGCAGGCAGCGCCCAGGGGCCCCTGGGGTAGAGGACGCCATTTTGTTCTCCGCAGGCTCTTCCGGCGCCTGTTCACCTCCCCACCGCAGACCCGGGCACATGCAGCATCAGAGTAAACGAACCGCCTTGTGCCAGGCAGCCGGTCTGTTTGTAAAAGGGTGGATAGGACTGGTTAGAGAGAGCTTGACACTTGTGTTGCAGACCCATTAATGCCAGCCACAGGTTAATTCTGAGCAATTTCCAGGTGATCCAATAATTCATTAAAGTGACGAAAACAAATCTTTGGAAAATCGAGCCGGTGACACATAGAAAGCCAATGATTTATTGTCTGGAGAGGAATAAGTGTCTCCTGCTCCATTCCTCAGTCTGTTGAGTGAATCGAAGTGTGCAGGAAGTACAAGGTAGGTGTGAATTCCACTTAATGGGCATTGTTCCGGCCCAGCGTGGCGTGCCCTTCATATTGCTTGTTTCATCCAGTATTTGTTTGGAGGCAAGCATGATATAGAAGGAATATGGGCACGGAGATCAGGAAAAACTGAGTTTGCATGCCTGCTCTGCCAGTTTCTAGCTTCTGCGACCTTGGGCAAGCACTTCCCATTTCTGAGCCCCCATCTGATTCAGCTCTTCAATTGGAGTCATAACATATTCTCTCCTATACTCAGAGGTGATTCTCATAAGTGAAAACTCTGGAGCACAGAGCCCAGAACATTATCAGGGACTCCTTAGGTAGCCAATATGATAGATAGTTATTGGTGATAACAAAGATGAGTGAGCTTTTTTCCTTTAGTGAACGTAACACATTCAGTGTGAACATTCATACTGCCGCTGCAAGAATGTTCAGAATGCTGACTTAGACCTGCAAGGACAGCAAAGTTTTCCAAGGAAAGTCACGGGGAAATGAGGGAAATCAGAAAACTGGGAAGATGAGTGATGGGATTTGGGGTGGTGGTGGAGCTAGTGAATTGGAAGAAAAGGGTCCTTTGTTTGAATAAAATAGTTAATGAGGGACAACTTGGGAGCTTCTTTCCTAGTGGCAATGGGGAGAGTGAGTGGTGTAAAGTTTCACACTTAGAGAATGATTTTGCAGTTGGTTTGAAGTCTGGGTAGAGAAATTAACTTTTAAACTTAGACTTAAAGCATCTTAGACGTGGAAGAAATTTCTAGAACCAGTGGAAGAGCTGGTGTTCCTCAATCCTTGTCATTTTGGCTGTTCACCATCCTTTTTATTATTTGGTGACAGCATTTCTATATTCCTTCGGGGCCCACTCCTCCCAAGATGCATACATATCCCATTCTCTCTGTATGTCCTTTCTTCTTTTACTAATGTGAAGTCTGTCATAGCCATGAAAGAAAGTGAAAGTGTTAACCACTCAGTTGTGTCTGACTCTTTGGGACCCCATGGACTATAACCTGCCAAACTCCTCTGTCCATGGAATTCTCTAGGCAACAATACTGCAGTGGGTTGCCATTCCCTTCTCCAGGGGATCTTCCTGACCCAGAGATTGAACCTGGGTCTCCTGCACTGCAGACAGATTCTTTTCATAGCCGTAGCAAGTCTAGAAAGAAATTGTAATAGTCCCCTGCTAGAAAAGCCTAAGAGCCAAAAAGATACCTGAAAATGATGTTGTCATGGGTTATTGTCCTCGTAAACGGATACCTCCCTGCTCTAGCAAAATAAATTTAGAGATTTGCGGAATCTATTGGAAATCTGTTAGAAAGACCCTAGTTGGAGTCCATAGACCCTAAGAACCTTCAGGAGGAACTTTGAGAGTTTGCCTTCTCATCATGTGTATAAGAAGCCTTTCATTTGGTTTTTCTTCTCACAATTGATAATTTATTTGAAATCAAAGAAGGTTTGGAAATGCTTGGAGCATAAGCCACCTCTACCCACACACATTTCAGAGAGATGTCCTTACATATTTACTAGCGCTTTCTGTTGTCTGACCCATTGATGTTAGATTTATCCACATGATTTGCTCTGCCCAATGGCATATGAGTAGATGTAATGCAAAGCATGTTCAAAGAACAGTTTTAGAAATGTGTGTTTCAGTCAGATCTCTTTCTCTTTGCCCCATGATTGTCATGAGGCTTTGTTTGACAGATACTGTTCCTTCAACCTGTATCCTGAAATGAGAATATACGTGGAATAGAGCTGAAGAAGATCTGTGACTCCAAGAATATGAAGAAGTGGTGAAATAAAGCTAAGTTGTAAGCCATTGAGATTTGTGGGTTGCTTTTGCATAGCATAACCTAGTAAAAGCTTACTGATATAGGAGGTGAAAGGGGTCATTAGCCAAAGTACTGATAACTATTTTAATAGAGGCCTGGGTCAGGAAGATCCCCTGAAGGAGGGCATGACAACCCATTCCAGTATTCTTGCCTCGAGAATCCCATGGACAGAGGAACCTGCTGGGCTACAATCCATAGGGTCGCAAAGAGTTGGACCCAACTGAATCGACTTAGCACACACACACACAAGAATAGCTTCTCATGCTAAACTTAAACTTACTCCTATGGAATATTGCTTCAGTTCTTTCTTCTGATTCAGGAGTTTGGTAGCCCAGTGGATCTGATTTTTCAGGCTGACCACATGTGCATGTGAATTGTGTGTGGTGAAGCTTCCTAGACTGAGCTCATGATCAAGCTGGACACTTGATCCTGCTTAAAGCCAGCATGGACTCAGACTTTAGGATCTGTGTTTCCTAAAGTGATTATACATAGTCAGATGTTCATTATTCACAGACTGACTATTCTAACTCTTTCCTTCTCTTAATATACATCTAGATCATCTCATGTACATGAGCTCTATTCTTTAATCATGAGAGCAAGAAGCTAAGCTGCTGCTGCTGCTGCTGCTAAGATACTTCAGTAGGGTCTGACTCTGTGTGACCCCATAGACGGCAGCCCACCAGGCTCGCCCATCCCTGGGATTCTCCAAGCAAGAACACTGAAGTGGGTTGCCATTTCCTTCTCCAAAGCATGAAAGTGAAAAGTGAAAGTGAAGTCGCTCAGTCGTGCCCGACTCTTAGGGACCCCATGGACTGCAGCCTACTGGGCTCCTCCGTCCATGGGACTTTCTAGCAAGAGTACTGGAGTGGGGTGCCATTGCCTTCTCCGAAGAAGCTAAGGGAGAAGTCCAAAGTCACTTCTTTGCCTTCTGACTCATCACTTTGGCAAAAGGGAGCCACCAGTACCTGCCAGGCACTATCTAAATGCTTAATAGATATGATTTAGTTTAATCTTTATGGAAATCCATGAGATAAGTGGTACCACTCCCATTTTAAAGATGATAAAACAGAGGCTGAGAAACTACTTGCCCAGAATCACACAACCAGTGGTAGAATTGGAATACAAAATTGGACATTTGTCTATTTTTTTCGTTGCTTCAGTCCATCGGTACCCAAAGAACCACAAACTCATTTAAATGGGAGATGAAGTCAAATGATATGAACACAGTATATATGTGCCAGGTAGAAGTTGGGCTGGAGAGCTTCTATAACAATGTAATGGAAAATCTTGAAGCTAAGAGGCATGCTCACAATCCTGAGACCACAGGGAGAAGGAAAAAGATAAGCTGACTCTGAGGGCCAGTCTTTTTTGTTTTGTTTTCTTTTCTTTCTTTTTTTGTCCACTGTATGTAAATTGACTCCTTGAGAGGATCTTGCAGAAAGTGGCAGGATTGGAGGGTGAACAGACTCTGATTCTATTTGGGGAGATTCCTCTTTCCTTCAACATGAAAAGCAACAGCTTTTGTTTAAACCCCTAAACAAACTGTTTACTCTTATACCTCATGTGATACAAAACTGAGAAATGGGTAACAGTATACTCTGAATGGTAATATTGTCCTCAGCCAGTGCTATTAGTGATGCGATGGAGGTATTTAATTAATTACCACTGACATATGTTTGTGCTAATTTATAAGACTCGTTGGCTTGCACATTGCATTTGAACTCTTGCCTGCTGAGAGAGCTTCCTGAATATAAAGCGATTCCTAAATTGAAGCTAAAGAAAGAATGAAAGAAATGATCTCAGAATATTTTAAGTTTGGCAAGTCCTGATGGGTGAGTGCTCAGTGTTTCTTAACCAGGGGAGATTCTGTCCTCCACATCTATGGTTAGCACGATGGAGATGGTGGTGAAAGGAGGGATGCTCCTGCCATCTAGTGGGCGGAGGCCAGGAATGCTGCTCTACATCCTACGGTGCTCTGGACAGCCCCCGCCACCGGAATGTCAGTAGAGTGAGGGTTGAGAAATCCTGACCTAGCTTATTACTTCTGCTTTAACCAACACAGAGAGGGAAGGACTCTGACTTGGGGTCACACAGCAATGTGGGGGTAGAATTGGGCAGCAGAATGATCTGCAAAAGCTTGTTAGAAGCAGGCTCTTGAATCCAAATGTGTGTGGCTCCCAGTCGTGGATTTGCCTCTCACTAACTCGGAAAACTTGGACAAGCTACTTAGCTGTGCCTCAGTTACCTTGTCCAGAAAATAGGAAAGGTGCCACCAGTAGGCTTTCGAGGGTAATTCAAAGGAGATAAAACATGTATAGACTTGGCACAGAAAGTGTGTTCTGTTTGTTGTTAGAATTCTGTACTTCTTATCAGCAAGATTCATGGTAAGGTGAGACCCATTCTTGTAATGATTACTGATACAAGACCAGAAACTTCCACGCAAACCTTGTGAGCTCCTTTTCTGTCCAATGGTGAGAGGGCTGCAACAAGACTGGAGTGGGTTGCCATTTCCTCCTCCAGGGGATCTTTGCAAGCCAGGGATTGAACCCACATCTCCTGTGTCCCCTGCGTTGCAGGTGGATTCTTTACCTGCTGAGTCATTGTGGAAACCCTAGATGTGTACAACAGCTTGTAAACATTTTTCTTCTCTAGTTTGATGACCTCAGCACTCCCACTCTCTTTTATAAAGTGGTGGAGAGTGTGGTGGGCTGACTCATGCCCCTTCACCCACCCAAAGATACCCAAGTCCTAATTCCTGGATCCAGGGAATGTTCCTTTATTTAGCAGGAGGAGCTCTTAATCTCTGGTAAGGATCTTGCTGGCGTGACCCTGGATTATCTGGGTGGGCCCTAAATGTAATCATATGGAANTGGAAAGTGAAAGTGTTACTCACTCAGTCATGTCTGACTCTTTGCGACCGCGGTGACTGTAGCCCACCAGGCTCCTCGTCCATGGAATTCTGGCAAGCCTCTAGGGAAGCCTTTGAGTGGAGATGGGTGTCAGATAGCTTAATAGCAGATATTTGTTGAGTACCTATTACATGCCAGGTACTGTGCTAGGCGATGGATTATTAGAGTTAACAAATAGACTTTGGCATTAAAGAGTTTATAATTAAGTGGGAGAGGCAGATGGTGAACAAATGAATGTGTCGTTACACACTGTAGGCTGTGCTGGAGTGGAAAACCTTGAGTCCTGGGAGGGAGTATCCGGGGCGACTGACTTCACCTGGGGGCAGTGAACTGTCGCTGTCATCAGGGAAACTTACACAGAGTCTCACAGACCACAGGACTTTGGAATTTAATTGAAAAGCAGAGGAGCCCCTGACTGGTTTAATCACGTTGGGGACCAACGTGATTAGATTTGGTTTCAAAGAGGTCATTTTATCAACCACTTGCTCTCTGCCTCAGCTGTCATGGGAAACCATGGTTGAAGGAGCAGAGAGAAGGGAAGGACCATGAAGAAGGATGAGACTTTAGTAATCTGACTGTGGTCAGTTTCAGTTGCTACATCTCTTGGTCCCATCCTGGATAGTGGGTGTCACCATGGCAACCTAAGTGGATGTCTGTTTCCGGCTTTAACAAACATTGATGTATCAGCTGCCATCCAAGCAGATCTGTGTCAACACAAATACAAAAGTCTTCCCCAGCAAACCTCCTCTCCCCATACATCTATCTGGAGGCATTTCTGATTTTGAAGCTTAGCTGATTTCTGTTCATGAGAGAACTACACCATGTGAGGACAAGCAATAATTAGGCCTTGAAACTGCTTTTCCACTTAGCACCCAGAAAAATGGCNCAGAGGGAGAAAAGACCATATGATGCAGGGCCATGAGCCAAGGATTGAGGAAGCTTCTAGAAGCTGAAAACGGCAAGGAAACAGACTCTTCCTTGGCGCCAACAGAATAAATGAACTCTGTCAACACCTCGTCTTTAGCCTCAGGACTCAATTCAGAGGTCTGACCTCCAGAACAATACATAATTCATTTGTTTGAGGCCACTCAGAGTGTGGCCACCTATTACAGAAGCAACAGAAAACTAATACAGAGGGTTGTTACAGGGAGTAGGGCACAGCTGCCCAGGGGGCTGAGACCCTTTCTGGGGAGAAAGGGATTGACACACTGACCCGTGAGTACCTGAGGGTCAAGGTTATAGGATCTCTCTGCTGACTCATGTGTTGTTTTTTTAAAAGTATTTTATTTAGTTCGCCGTGGTGCACAGACTCTCTGGTTGTGGCTCGCAGGCTCAGTAGTTGTACTGTGGGCTTAGTTGCTCCACAGCATGTGTGATCTTAGTTCTCTGATCAGGGATCGAACCTCCGTGTCCCCTGTATTTGGAAGGCAGATTCTTAACCACTGGCCCAGCAGGGAAATCCTAACTCATGTGGTCCTGCCTGATGTCATCACAAATCCCGAGGGATGCCCTGGGGGTGGGCAGTTGGGAGACTCACCGCAGAGGGGGAGAAGCTGGGCTGGGGAGGGGGCTGAGACCAGGTTGTCACGGGGGGCAGGCTGGTTCCGGGCTAGTGTGAGGCCGTGACCGAGACCTTCCTAGAGCCAGATGCCCTGACACTGCAGGGGTGAGTTAGGAACCAAGGCTCGGTCCTGAAAAACTTGGAACAGGTGTCCTGGCAGGGGTGCGATGCCTGTAAATGGTGGACTTGAGAAACCCCGGTCTGGGGTGGTTGCGGTCGATGACCAGCGGAAGTGTGGGGTGGACTCGCAATGGCCATACTTGAACAACGTCGCCATGAGGACAGGAGTGGCCGTGAGACAGGGAGAAAATGGAATCACGTGATTCGCAGTAAATTATCAGGTGAAGCTGAGGCTGGCAGCAAACTCTTTTGCCACAGATGCATAGTTAGGCTGGACGATACATCATAAAAACACGAGGCTACCCACTCAAACTTAGCAGCCCAAGAGGAAACTCACCAGGGGCCAGAAATGAAGACAGAGATGAAAGTAAGGGCAGGGTCTGGGGAGTGGGTACTGAGAGCTGCTTACAGGCAATGAGGGCCTGGGGGTTTGAACCAGAACAGAAGAGGTGAACTGAGGCTGCTGGAAAGCTGGGAAAATGCTACCTGAAGGTGTGACCAGTGGTGCTCCTCAGAGTAGCATTGCCCCTTGGCCCTTGGGGGACATTTGGAGGACTTGGGGAGCAGTTTTTGTTATCGTGATGACCATGGAAGGGTCCTAGTCATATTTGGTAGGGAGTCCAGGAAATGAGACCGCCAGCGATGCCTGGGGCCATCCTGCCATCCTGCCATCCTGCTCAACGTTCAGCAATTTGTAAAGGCGAAAAATCCATTTATTACTATCTAAGTCTATTGCTAAGAGAAGTCTTTTAAATTTAAACATGCACTTTTAATATATATCAAATTTTCCAGAAAGTTAAACACTCTAAAGATACTGTGAAAATCAAGGCAAGTGTGTACTCTATACGTTCAGAACCGTAATAAGAGTTATTCACCATCTCAGAAAATTATGTTACCACTGGCCACACTGCTCATGAATTTGAATCACCAAATCCAAGCCCCCTGACACTTGGGTTTGCAGTTGCCACAGTCGTGGTGCTGGTGTGTGCAGGTTTATGTGTGTCCGTGCGTGCTGAGTCGTTTTAGCCGTGTCTGACTCTTTGTGACCCTATGGACTGTAGCCCCCAGGTGCCTCTGTCCATGGGATTCTCCAGGCAAGAATATTGGAGTGGGTTGTCATCTCCTTCTCCAGGGAGTCTTCCCGACCTAGGGATTGAGCCTGTGTCTCTTATGTCTCATGCATTGGCAGGTGGGTTCTTTACCACTAATGCCAACTGGGAAGCCCATGCAGGTTTACACATTTCATTATTTCCCTAAGCTTTCTAATTGTAATCATGCCTGAGTAGTTACATATTGAAATACAGAGTCTAATAGGTTATTTTTATGTAATGTGACATTTTTAATAGTTATGAGTAGAGATAGGCTCTATTACGTGTGGGTTTCATTTGGGGACAGTAAGGAGTCCATTAATATTACTTATTATAACAGAGGCCTTTGGGTTAGATAAAACCGGCGGTCCTTGGTCCAGTCTCAAAACACTGTCTTATCCATTACGAAGGAAATGGACAGATTCTGTCAACCGGACACAGGAGGAAAGAAGGCAGTTGTCTATTGTCTGTCTGTCTGAATCCTTTAGATGAAATCCTCAAACATGAGAAAGTCAAGCCTCCAGTCACAGACGCTCCGGCAGCTGGAGGAACTGCAGGCTGGGTAAGAACAGACTTGAATGACATTGAAAAATCTTCATGGGCAAGCTGTGGCCAGAGAGGAGGTGGGAGACAGGAGGACCTTGGGGCGCCATGCCCCTCTGGCCTTCTGGAAGGGTTCGTGAAACAGGGCACTGTCTCTCAGTAACATAGTTGCCAGCCCCAGAGTTCTATGACAATCAACAGTGTTAAAGGCTCAGTAGAAAGGCACGGAAATCAGTAACTCATAAACTCTCATCTTGGGCATGCAAAAGAGGTTCTGGTCATAAATTCACTTCCTAGCAGGTGGGCTAGTTGTTTGACTCTCTAAATGTCATTTATTCATCTGAAAAACAACCATGAGAATTATAGCTCGTAAAGATGATTTTTGAAGAACTGACTTTTCAGAAGAGACCCTGATACTGGGAGAGATGGAGGGCAGGAGGAGAAGGGGGTGACAGAGGATGAGATGGCTGGATGGCATCACCGACTTAATGGACATGAGTTTGAGCAAGCTCCGGGAGATAGTGAAGGATGGGGAAGCCTGGCATGCTGCAGTCCACGGGGTCGCAAAGAGTTGGACATGACTGAGCGACTGAACAACAACAAAGATAATGTAAAGCAGAGAGATTCTCAAGGCGGGGACACTTTGCCCCCTCGGGGACATGTGGCAGAGTCTGGAGACATCAATGATTGCCATGGCAGTGGGGGAGGATGGGATGCTCCTGGGACCTAAGGACCGGAGGCCAGAGATATTGCTCAACTTCCTAGTGCACAGAACACGTCCCCAGCAAAGAAGTATTTGGCCCTGATGTCAGTAGGGCTGCAGTTGAGAAAGCCTTGTTATGAAAACAGCAAATGTTATGAGATCATGCTTGCAAAGAGCTGGCCTGGCTCCTGGCTCATGGAAGGGGCTCAGGAATTAGAACCTTTTTTTTCTGGAGTTTCGCCATCTACAGGTGGCTGTTTCCAGACCTGGGGCATGAGCTGAGGCTTGGGAAGGAAGGGAACAACACTCTCCCATTGCTTTGACTGCCCCTGTGGTTATGACTATTGCTAGTGACTGGTGTTTGCTGAGATCCTCCAGAGCCTTGTTTCCGGTGTTTGCCGTGTAATAACTGACAACAACTCCACAAAGGACCTGCAGTCGACCTTATTATTACCTCTGCTTCACAGAGAAGGAAACCAAGCGCCTGTCTCTGTCTGTTCAGGCTGTTGTAACAGGGAGGAAGCTCCCCGGGGTTATTGTATGTTCACTGTGCTCAGCCTCTCAGTCACGTCCAACTCTGCGGCCCCACGGACTGTAGCCCACCAGGCTCCTCTGTCCATGGAATTTCCCAAACAAGAATACTGGAATGGGGTGCTGTTTCTTACTCCAGGGCATCATTGAACCCACATCCCCTCTGTTTCCTGTATTGTCAGGTGGATTCTTTACCATAGCACCCCCTGGAAAGCCCTGGGGTCCTTATTATAAGGACACTAATCTTATTCATGGGGGCTCCATGCTCATAACACAGTCACCTCCCAAAGGCCTCACCTCCTGATGCCATGACCTTGGGGTTAGGTGTCACTTTATGAATTTTGAGGGGACACAAATATTCATTCCCTAACAGTACCTGTGTGTTAGGAGCTGGTCACAGAGAGCACGCATATGTCCGCTGCTGATACAGCCATTCACAGTACCTCTTCCAAATCCTTTCTCTGATGATTTCAATGCTCAGGAAACAAGATCCCCTCCAGATCTATCAGTGCTTTTCCAAAAAATCATGGGGCATTCCTTTGGATGGAGAGTGGAATTTAGCATCTAAGTTATAGTTCCCAGGGTTTCCCTGGTGGCTCAGCTAGTAAAGAATCTGCCTGCAATGAAGGAGACCTGGGTTCGATCCCTGGGTTGGGAAGATCCTCCGGAGAAGGGAAAGGCTACCAACTCCAGTGCTCTGGCCTAGCGAATTTCAGGGACTGTTATAGACCACGAGGTCGCAAAGAGTTGAACACGACTGAGCGACTTTCACACACATAGCTCCCAGGGTTCAGAGAAGTTAAGCCATATGCCTAGGGTCACACAGCTGGTGAGAGAACTCTTGCCTATGATCACTGAGACAAATTCCACTCTAGAAGCCATAAGAACTGCTGATGTTCTGTTTGTCCAGGACCACATTCCTCGGAGGAGGCAAGGCTTATGCTAAGAGCTGCCTGCATTCCAGCTGTAGTCCTTACTACCTGAATCAGGCAGGTGGCCGTTAATCACCCACTTCCTGTGGCACCCCTCAGGCTGTGAGGGGCTGCTTATAATTCTCATCTTAATTAATTTTCAGCTGCTGTTTGTGTGTGTTTGCCTTTTTTTTTTTTGTTTCTGCTGTTGACAACCTGGGATTGTACATGCTTGTCTCAAATTTCCTTGGTTTCCATGTCTAGCACATTATTGAGAAAAGAGAAAGAGGGAAACTAAGCACTTATTCAGTTCTAAGTACACACACACAGATCTACCTATTTCAACACAATCTCGTTATTTCCATATTGTGTATCTGCAAATTTGCCTACTTGCTACAACTTGCTTGCTGTTCACTGGCTAAGTCGTATTTGACTCTTCGCAGCCACATGACCTGCAGCACATCAGGCTTCCCTGTCCTTTACCATCTCTTGGAGTTTGCTCAAACACACGTCCACTGAGTCAGTGATGCCATTCAACCGTCTCATCCTCTGTCGCCCGCTTTCTCCTCTTGCCCTCAATCTTTCCCAGCGTCAGGATCTTTTCCAATGAGCTGTCTCTTCGCGTCCAGTGGCCAAAGAATTGGAGCTTCACAACATCAGGTCTTCCAATGAATATTCAGGGTTGATTTCCTTCAAGATTGACTGGTTTGATCTTGCTGCCCAACACAATGAACCCCGTCATCCCCAAATCAAAACTTGCAATACTTTGGTCATCCTTCACAGCCATGCACAGAGTTGCAAAAAATTCCAGCCACTCACGTGCAGATTCCAGCTGATGTACGCAGCTTTGATGAAACAGCCAGGTTTTGTCGTTTCAGTTCTTACACTGTAAACAAGTGCTCTTTTGGAAGCCTGTTTAGCACCACTGCTGCTTGCAGTTTTGCACTTTTTATTGAGGATTTTACTGTTTACAGTGACCCCCACGTGTCGAGCTGGGGCGCTGTCTGGTGAGCAAGAAGGTATGGATGCGCCTTATGGAGAGAATGGCTGGATAACACTCTGGGGTCACAGTGCTGCCGGCCCTGAGTGCAACTTTATTGGATCACCCTTAATATTCAAGTGTTTTTAAACATGCACACACTGAAAACAAAGTGATACATTGATGGTTTGATGAAAATGTCATGACCAGAGTCTCACAGGACCCTAGTCTATATTTCCCCTAACAACAACGGTTCAGTGTTCACTGAATCGGTTTTCTTACAACTTTATGGCACCTGACTCCTGCGAATAATGAGAATCACCTGGAGACGCATACATGCACCCCCTCTTGGTCTCATCTGATGTTTCCAGTAGCCTGTAAGGTGGGCACCANACAACAACGGTTCAGTGTTCACTGAATCGGTTTTCTTACAACTTTATGGCACCTGACTCCTGCGAATAATGAGAATCACCTGGAGACGCATACATGCACCCCCTCTTGGTCTCATTTGATGTTTCCAGTAGCCTGTAAGGTGGGCACCACTCCACCCACATGACAGTGGGAGACACCGAGTCTCCAGGAACCAGAGGCATAGCAGCTTGCCTGTGGCCACCCAAACCAGAAGTCCAACGCAGCGTTTGCCAGAATGAACCGTCCACGCTCTTTCTATACAGTTTTGCTGACTCCAGAATTTTCTGGTTGAATTGAATCATGTTGAACACTCGAAAGCACCTCATTTTTAAATTGAGGTTCAGGCATACCTCAGAGATACAGTGGATGTGGCTCCAGATAAATGTAATAAAGTGAATATTGCAATAAATTGAGTCACATGGATTTTTTGGTTTCCCAGCACATACAAAAGTTATGTTCCCATTGTACTGTAGTCTGTTAAGTGTGGGAAAACTCTAGGTCTAAAAAAGTCCCCTGCTGCTGCTGCTGCTGCTGCTGCTAAGTCGCTGCAGTCGTGTCTGACTCTGTGTGACCCCATAGACGGCAGCCCATCAGGCTCCCCCGTCCCTGGGATTCTCCAGGCAAGAACGCTGGAGTGAGTTGCCATTTCCTTCTCACAAAAAAACCCAATCCCCAGACTCATAGAAATAAAAGAAAAAATAAACAAATGCGACCTGACTAAACTTTAAAAATTTTGCACAACAAAGAAAAGTNTTCTCCAGGCAAGAACGCTGGAGTGAGTTGCCATTTCCTTCTCACAAAAAAAAAAAAAAAAAAAAAAAAAATCCCATATACATGCCTTAATTAAAAAAATATTTTATTGCTAAAAAGTGCTAACCGTCGCCTGTGCCTTCAGTGAGTCATAATGACATCAAGGATCACAGGTCACTATAACAAAGATAATAATAACAAAAAAGCTTGAACTACTTTGCGAATTACCAACTTGTGGCACAGAGATGTGAAGTGAGCAAATGCTGTTGAGCAAATGGTGACAATCGACTTGCTCAGTGCAGGATTGCCACAAACCTTCCACTTACAAAACAAAGAAACAAACCATCTGGGAAGTGCGGTAAAATGATGCTCAAGGAAACCAAGGAGCCCTGCAGCTTTTTCTTGTTTCTGTCTCTTCTCATCTCAGAAAAATGTCAACCACAGGGTGATGAGCCCAGGCAAAACAAGGCATCCTCAGAGAAGACGAAGTTCTTATAAAAATTTAAATATATCTTTTTAGGAACTTCCCTGGCAGTCCAGGGACTAAGACCCTGAGCTCGCAGTGCCGGGGGCCTGGGTTCCATCCCTGGTCAGGGAACTAGGTCCCACGTGCTGCAACCAAAGATCCTGCATGCTGCCACTAAGACCCTGAGCAGCCATATAAATATATAAATATTCAACAAATAACGCTAAAAATAAATAAATAATGCCTTATTTATATAGAAAGGAAAGTGAAGCTTAAATCAGTACAACCAGTGCATTCTTGCCTTTTTATTGATTTCTTTGTTTCAGTTAGCAAGATTTTTTTTTTAAAGTTAGTTAGGCTCTAAGTTTTTAGGTTGAGATTGTTATGCTTTCACTTACTTTGTTTTGAGCACCTAATGTCTTCTTTTATTGTCTTTATGTCTGACTTCCCCAAAGAATCATAAGAATGGTCCATAAACTATTTCCTCCTGTGATCCATGTATTGCAGTGTGAAACATGCCAAAAGAAAGGGCATGTGACTCACAATTCATCTGAGAACATCCTTCCTTGTTTTCTTACTATTGAGACAAACCCCCACCCCCACCCCC
>SJYV01017676.1:174136-200508 GCA_006410875.1 Neotragus pygmaeus | reverse complement strand
AAGTTAGTTAGGCTCTAAGTTTTTAGGTTGAGATTGTTATGCTTTCACTTACTTTGTTTTGAGCACCTAATGTCTTCTTTTATTGTCTTTATGTCTGACTTCCCCAAAGAATCATAAGAATGGTCCATAAACTATTTCCTCCTGTGATCCATGTATTGCAGTGTGAAACATGCCAAAAGAAAGGGCATGTGACTCACAATTCATCTGAGAACATCCTTCCTTGTTTTCTTACTATTGAGACAAACCCCCACCCCCACCCCCATCCCACACTCAGATGGAAAATTTAATCTCTGCTCCAAGATTTCTGCAGACTCTAGGGTCATATATTCTTAAGGTTATCTTTGAAAGTGAGTGACAGTGTTAATTGCTCAGTTGTGTCTGACTCTTTGTGACCCCATGGACTGTGGCCTGCCAGGCTCCTCTGTTCACGGGATTCTCCAGGCAAGAATACTGGAGTGGGTAGGCATTCCCTATTCCAAGAGATCTTCCCGACCCAGGGATCAAACCTGAGTCTCCCTCATTGCAGGCAGATTCCTTACCATTTGAGCCACCAGGGAAGCTACCTCTAGTTACCTGTTAATCTCACCACAGTCTCATTCTGAGGATGACTCTGCAGAAACTTTTCCTTAACTTTCTGCATCCAGAATTCACAAAAGATGTTTATATGATGTGTTCACTTCAGTTCAGTCACTCAGTCGTGTCCGACTCTTTGCGACCCCATGAACTGCAGCATGCCAGGCCTCCCTGTCCATCACCAACTCCCAGAGTCCACCCAAACCCATGTCCATTGAGTTGGTGATGCCATCCAACCATCTCATCCTCTGTCGTTCTCTTCTCTTCCTGCCCTCAATCTTTCCCAGAATCAGGGTCTTTTCCAATGAGTCAACTCTTCGCGTCAGGTGGCCAAAAAGTATTGGAGTTTCAGCTTCAACATCAGTCCTTCCAATGAATATTCAGGACTCATATCCTTTAGGATGGACTGGTTGGATCTCCTTGCAGTCCAAGGGACTCTCAAGAGTCTTCTCCAACACCACAGATCAAAAGCATCAATTCTTTGGCACTCAGCATTCTTTATGGTCTAACTCTCACATCTATACATGACTACTAGGAAAACCATAGCTTTGACTGTATGGACCTTTGTTGACAAAAGTAATGTCTCTGCTTTTTAATATGGTGTGTAGCCATCTAAAAAGGAAGTTTAAGGTTATGGATGAGTTCTACTCAGCACACAACTTGAAAATTGACTTTCAGGCACATGTGATCTAAAAAAATCCTTCAGTTATGCCTATTTCGTTCTTTTTTTTTTTTTAACTGACCATTCCTGGACTCTTTTCAGGATTTCTTCTGTGACTTTCCCCATTTCCTCTCTCTCTCTTACTTTCCCCAACTCAAAATGTCTGAGGTACAAGCCTGGTCATCTATCTCTCTTTTTAAAATTGTCCTTCTACAGTTAAAGCTTAGCAAAATGTTTTTCAAAAAAAGACAGGATCCCCTAAAGAGTATTTNTCTCTCTCTCTCACTTTCCCCAACTCAAAATGTCTGAGGTACAAGCCTGGTCATCTATCTCTCTTTTTAAAATTGTCCTTCTACAGTTAAAGCTTAGCAAAATGTTTTTCAAAAAAAGACAGGATCCCCTAAAGAGTATTTTAGTACCTGCTATAAAAATAACATGTCACTCCTTTTTATGGAGTACAAGCCTCATAGAAGGGAAAATTTGGATGTGTTTATGCAAAGAATTTGGGGTTCTTTGGGATTTAAAGAATCGGGATTATGAAAGTGAGTCAAAAATACTACCAGTGGAGAGCAACTGGATTTTGCAACTTTGACATTTTGCCTCCTGGAGGTCAAACACTAACTGTTCACTTTTCTAAGAAGAATGTAGGTCCCATCCCCAGCCTCAGGTGCTGTTGCTGTTAAAGTAAGATGGTCAAATTCACTTAAAAATGATGAGATTACGTAGAAAATGTGAGCAGGTAAGTACTTGAGTGGTTAGCCCATTTGAGGCATGTGGTTTCTCACCATTTCCCAGAGAAGTGGGACAGATTTCAGTGAAGAAGACCTGATCCTTCCAAATAACAAAATTTACTCTAATAATCACCAGTACTTATGTAGAGTTTACTGTATGAGTGTTTCCCATTATTCAATGATTTTTTTCACTCATTTGATCCTCGCCAGGAACCAACAAGGTAGGTGCTATTTTCATCCCCATTTTACAGATGAGAAAACTGAGGCAGAGAAGTCACCCAAGGTGGTTACAAACCAAGGCAGTTTTGCTTCGGAATCCATGTTCTTATCTGCCATGCTGTTCCATCTGTCTCTGATTTCACAAATAGTCATATGCCAAGGAACTGCTGAACCCAGTGGCCCAACATACAATGATTAGAATACCGAGGTCATAGGTCAAATACTGCCAGATCCTCCCAGCATCAGCTCAGAGGCCGCATCCATAAGGCAGTCGTCCTGGCTCCCACACTGGACCATGTACCATTTTGTGTCCTGCACCATAACTGTTAAGTAATTATTTGTGGAGTTACTTTTTCTCCCCAGCTTACAAGTACTCTCCATGAGAATAAGGATCATCTCTTGGTCACTGCTGCCTTTCTGACATGCAGCAGAGTGTTGGACACATAGTGTCATTTCAATGAATATCGGTTTAAAGGATTCATGCGTGAGTAAGAGTGGACGCGGGCGTGCACATTGCCAACTTCCTCCACAGCAGGGCTTCTCAGATTCCACACTATTGGCGTCTCAGCCAGATAGCTCTTTGCTGTGGGGGCTGTTGTACACATAGTAGGACCTTTAATGGTGGCCTCTACCCATCGGATGCTGGTAGAAACCTCACACGCAGGTGTGACAAAATGTCTCCAGGCATTATGACTGACTGCGCATCCACAGATGATCAAAATGCCTGTCTTATTCTAAGGAAGCAGAGAAAAGAATGGTTGAATTTTACTAATACCACCAGCTTTTTTTTTTTTTTTTTTTTTTGTTGNTGTCTGCCACTTAAAGAGGTTTGTTGAATAGACAGATGGTTAGAAAGGCCTTTCCCACTCCATTGTTCATAGTTAAAAGAAAATTTCCATTGTTTATTAAAGGGTATGTCTATTCTTTTCTATTTTTTGTCTATTTCTAAACCAAGCAGTTGAGCCAAGTCTTCCATCATTGGAGATTCTGGGGTCTCATGCCTTCTACCCTTGCCCTTTAAATCTAAAATGTTTACCAAGATATTTTCTCCAAGATGAGACAGTCTTCTCCCAACTAAGGCAAATTCATACATCCCACTCCTCACACAGTTGAGACCATCTCCCCCATTTTAACAACGGAAGAAAATGAAGTTGGCCCAGTATGTCTCCTAGATTCTTAAGGGACATATGTATATTTATTTATTTTTGCAATAAATTCTTTTCTATATTACTTTTAGAAGCCATGGAAATGGGATATAAAGACATCTCCCAGCACTACGGGGCTTCCCAAGTGGTGCTATTGATAAAGAACCTGCCTGCCAATGCAGGAGACAGAACAGACATGGATTCCATTTTTGGGTCAGGAAGATTCCCTGAAGGAGGGCATGGCAACCCACTCCAGTATTCCTGCTTGGAGAATCATGGACAGAGGAGCCTGGTAAGCTACAGTCGTGCACAGAGTCCAACACAATTGAAGCAACTGAGCTCACACCTAGCACACACCTACCGTACAGCCAGGATGTTGGTCTCTGACGCTCTGGGTTTCCTCTTGTGGTGCAGATGACGCTCTGAGATGTCCCTCCCTGCCTGATTGCTGCTTCGAGACAGTGGGTGTGAGCCAGGAAAATCTACTCAGCCATTTGTTAGCTCCAAAAATGGCATCAGTGAGATAGAAGGCCTCAAGCTACAGGGCCCAAAGTGTGGATCTGAACATTCTGGTGCTTCTATTTTCAGAGGTGGAGTGGAGTAAATGGCACCCATGAGGTTCTGGATAGAAAATCTGCAAAAGAACAATGAAAATAGCTCTTGCTGTTGGTCCCTTCCCCCATCCCTAACTCCAGCCTGGGCCGGGGAGGGACTGAAGTGAGTGAGGAGAAAACAGGGGAGTCACCAGAGGAAAGGAGTTTCTTATCCTGAGCGGCCCATGAGGCAGATGGTGTTCTTTAAGCGACTTACTCCTGTGATGAATTCAGTACAGAAAGACTACCCTCTCCAAAGAGAGCTCCTCTCTGAGCTGAATACTTCTAGAAGAAAGTAAGCCACAAAAGAACACAATGACAGTGTCAATTCTCTGCTCCCGACAGTAAAAACCTGCATTTGAAAGCTATAAAGTATAGTCTTGGGAGCTTGCACAGAGCGCCTGAGTATCATTTGTAAGTTGCAAGAGTGTCTGATGAGTATAATGTCTGTTTGGGTACTTGTGTCCTTTCTGGAAAACAGGGTCATTGGGAGAAGAAGCTCTGGTTTGCTCGTTTTAGAATCCAAGTTGCACTGAACACAAGGGCTAGATAAATAGGATGTGGTCATCACGAAGGGAGGGCGGAGGCAGGGAGAAGGACCAGGTTTGCAGAATCAGTCTGGGCCTGGCTTCTCTTCAGTTTTCTTTGTTGATTCTTCAGCCGTTAAACCAGAAAACTGAGTCCCCACTCCCCCGCTTTTTTTTGGCGGCTTGGACCGCTTTGGCAGGCAGACGAAGCTTGTGGATATCTTTGCAGAATAATGATTTTTTAAAAATCCATTAAATGCATTGCCTTTGCAAGCAAACTAATTTCATTTAAAAATAGTTATCAAAATATTTAATGAAACAAATGTGTGAAATGGTAATATATGGGCTTCTTTATTAACACATTAAAGGAAAAGATTCAGTGGCAAGTCTAAAGACTTCCTAACTTTTAAATAGTGATAGGTGTGAATGATATTTTGAAATACTGGTAACTCCAGTAACATGATTATTAGTTGTGATTCCTATTGGTGATGTGGTCACTAATACTTAATGCTGCCGTGTTTTATTCCCTCATTCATATTTGAAGGACATATCAAATTTCAGTTAGGAGTTGGTGGAAATGAAGATGCATTTTATTTTCCCCTTCTGAGTTCATGGCCTTCTTGGCTAGAAGCCTCTGCCTTCAGCCTTGCAGTGGTCCAGGGAGCAATTCCTCAGAGCTTGTTTCTTCTTTTTCTGTCTTCTTCTGGTCCACGGTATTTTCTAGTCTCAAGGGTTGCAGAGTATTTGTTTATACATTGTTGCTGTTCAGTTGTTAAGTCCTAAGTCACGTCCAACTCCGCAACCCCATGGACTGCAGCATGCCAGGCTTCCCTATCCTTCATTATCTCATGGAGTTCACTCACACTCAGGTCCTTTGAGTCGGTGATGCCATCCAACCATCTCATCCTCTGTCATCCCCTTCTCCTCTTGCCTTCAATCTTTCCAAGCATCATGGTCTTTTCCAGTGATTCAGCTCTTTGCATCAGGTGGCCAAGGTGTATATACGTTGATGGTTCTCAAGTTTCTGCTTCCAAATCTAGATGTCTCTGCTGAAACTCCTTCAGTAGCTCTGCAGGTGCCTTGCTGGCAGTTCACACCAAATCGTCCAATGGGTTCCAATCTACCTGCTTCCTACCTGTCCAACTGTAGCCTCTCCCACCTCAGAAAACAAGGCTCCATCCTTCTGGCAGTCCAGGCAAAACACAGGGGTCTCCTTATCGCCTCCTTTCCTTTGACCCACGTCTAACCAATCAGCAAGTCCTCTCAGCTCTACTTTCAAAACCTTCCTATTCTACCTGGCTACCTGCCACCTAATGCAGGACTGACACCTGGACTCAGGGCACCCTTATTCCTTGCCCAGATTCCAGCAACGCTTCATAACCAGTTCTCTCTCTCTCCCTTTGCCTCCCTGAATTCTGCTCTCAGCGTGGCAACCAGAGTAATCCTCTAAAAGCAAGAGCAATGCAATCTGTATCACCCCTTTGTTCAGAACTCTCCCAAATCCCTTCCATTGCACCAAGAATAAAATGCATGTTTTAAGCACAGACTATAAGACTCATCCTCCCTGGTGGTCTCTCTGATGGCATCACTCAGTCAGTTTGAGTCGCTCTTGTCTCCTGTTGTTCTTCAAAGTCACCTGGTCAGTTCCTACCCAAGCCAACCCTTGCTGTTACTCTGCTGGAAGACTCTTCCCAGTGTCCATGTGACTCCTCGCTTCCCTCAAGTTCCCATCATGTGTAAGCATATGAATGAAGCCTTCCGTAACCTGTTACAGACTGTATGGTGTCCGTTCCCCTGCTTCCAGATCTGTAGATTGACGTTCTAACCCCCAGTCCCTCAGCACGTGACTGTGTTTAGAGATGAGGTCTTTAAATGGGTAATGCAGTTAGAATGAGGCTGTTGGGGTGGGGCCTAATCCAGTCTGACTGGTGTCCTTATAAGAAAAGATTAGAAAAAGAGTCCCCAGGAGATGTGATGGGGCAGCAAAGGGCCACCATCTGCAAGCCAATGAGAGAGGCCTCAGGAGAATGCAACCTTACCGACACCTTGATTTTGGACTTCTGGCCTCCAGAACTGTGGGAAATGCCTGTGGTTTAGGATCCCCAGGCTGAGGTGCTTTGTTGTGAATACAACATCAGTTCAGTTCAGTCGCTCAGTCGTGTCCGACTCTTTGCAACTCCATGNTTGGCATAGCCAACAAAGCAGAAGTAGATGTTTTTCTGGAACTCTCTTGCTTTTTCCATGATCCAGCGGATGTTGGCAATTTGATCTCTGGTTCCTCTGCCTTTTCTAAAACCAGCTTGAACATCAGGACATTCACAGTTCACGTATTGCTGAAGCCTGGCTTGGAGAATTTTCAGCATTACTAGCATGTGAGATGAGTGCAATTGTGCAGTATTCTGAACATTCTTTGGCATTGCCTTTCTTTGGGATTGGAATGAAAACTGACCTTTTCCAGTCTTGTGGCCACTGCTGAGTTTTCCAAATTTGCTGGCATATTGAGTGCAGCACTTTCACAGCATCATCTTTCAGGATTTGAAATAGCTCTACTGAAATTCCATCACCTCCACTAGCTTTGTTCATAGTGATGCTTTCTCAGGCCCACTTGACTTCACATTCCAGGATTTCTGGCTCTAGATGAGTGATCACACCATCGTGACTATCCAGGTCGTGAAGATTCTTTTTGTGCAGTTTTTCTGTGTATTCTTGCCATCTCCTCTTAATGTCTTCTGCTTCTGTTAGGTCCATACCATTTTTGTCCTTTATCAAGCCCATCTTTTCATGAAATGTTCCCTTTGTATCTCTAATTTTCTTGAAGAGATCTCTAGTGTTTCCCATTCTGTTTTCCTCTATTTCTTTGCATTGATCGCTGAAGAAGGCTTTCTTATCTCTTCTTGCTATTCTTTGGAACTCTGCATTCATACAACATACTATATACATAATAATTCCACTCTCCCTCCCAAGACTCATCTTTCTCACCTTAGCCTGCTCTCTTTTCCCCTGTTAGCACCCATCACCATCAAGTCCATTAAATATTAATGCTGCTCAGTCGTGTCCGACTCTTTGTGATCCCATGGACCGTAGCCCACCAGGCTCCTCTGTCCCTGGGATTCTCCAGGCAAGGATACTGCAGCTGGTTGCCATTCCCGTCTCCAGGGGCTCTTCCCAACTCAGGGATGAAACCTGGCTCTCTTGCATTGCAGGCAGGTTCTTTACCGTTTGACCTGAGGCATGTTCTTTCTTACCTGGTCAGATAGCTGAGGAGCTATTTCCAACTGCTAATGATACTATTTTCTTTTTGTGTGCATGCATTCATATTTACATAGTTCTCTTCTATATTTTCAGTTTAATCCTCTCTCCTATGTCTCAGAAAAATTGCTTATTAACTCAATATTTGCATACAATTTTATTCCTACTGTGAGCAGAGCACTTTAAGTTAGTTGCGTGTTTATTTACCTCTTCTGCTGATCTGTGAATTTCTAGACAGGAACATTTGTATTCTCAGTGCTGAGTGTAGTACGTGCCAGATAGCAGGTGCTGGTTGAATGTTTGTTGATGATACTATTATCTAACGTTTGTTAAGTTTGTTCCAATTTCCCTATATGAAAATGGGGATATTATCAACACCGCTCAAGGTTGCTGAGTTTATGTAAGTAAACCACTGAGAATATGTCTGGCATCTAGTAAGCACTCAACAAGGGCCAGCCATTGTCGTCCCCTGTGTTGGTAATGGTGCCATTTAAGCATCTATTTCACATACTAAAGTGCTTTCTTTGCAACAGTTATGTGAGATGATAAACAAGCCATAATCATGATAACAGTTAACAGTTATTGGGTGTCAAATAAATGCCAAATTTGAGGCAATCTAAAAAAAAAAGCCTCATTTAATTTTCAAAGCATTCCTATGTCATGGATATTCTTGAGGCTCAATGTAGAAAAGTAGGAGCAGATTCAGAGAGGTTAAGTGACCCACCCAAGGTCACACAGCAAAGAAGTGGCAGAGCTGAGATTTGAACCTGAACCACACTGACTCCAGGGTCTTCACCCCTATGTTGTGGTGAGTGGTACAGTTCTTACTGCAGAAAAAAAGAAACAGAAGTGGACAGCTCAGCTAAGCAAGCTTGTAAGCATCAGAGCAGAGATTTGAGATGGGAAAATTTCCTCTGAGTTGGTGGGTGAGGGTGCTGGCTGGGGTTCAGAGTGTCCTTCACAAGGACATGCAATGATTCAGGGGATGGTCAGATGTCAGGGTGAGCCCCAGGAGTGAGTTAATTCAGCGCTGTTAAATAAGTCTGAACTCTGAAAGCAGCCTGAGCAAACCAGGCATGTCTCCCATCCTAATGGGACATCGCGTAACTGCCTACACGATTAATTATTTAAATACAGAGTGATAAGTGCTAGAGAGTGCACGCGGCTCTGAGAGGTCAAACAGGAAGTCCGACAGGCTGGTTCAGAGGAACCACAGCCGCGAGGAGCAGCGCGCTTGCAGAGGGAGGCTGGCGGAGCTCTGCCCAAACCTGGCTCCTGGGGGTGGGGGTGGGAGGCAGAGGAGAAGCATCTTCCCTGGGAAACAGACTTTGGAGAATTGAATGATCCCTTGCATTTCCTCTCAACCGTATGATTTAATTACTAGGAAATGCCACATGCATCTTTCTGTACGGACAGATGTGTGGAAAGAAAGGCAGGCAGGTTTAATATTTTTTCTTCTGGTTTATGAGTTTCATTGATTTTTCTAGAAGGAAAGGCGTCCCTTTGACCTTGTTCCCACAAAGCAGGTTTGTATGCAAGGAGAAGCCTGGCAGCCACTCAGAGACGGATGACCCTGGCTCCATGTCCCAAGAGAAGTCAGGAGGCAGCCGCGCAGGAGGGTGAAGGTAGAGACAGCGCTGCGCGTCTGAAACTGTCTCACCTGTTCCCCAAGCTCCCCATCCAACCTGTCCACCGAGTCCTGTCAGTTTGACTCCCAAACCTCCCTCCTATCTGCCTAGCCCACTGCGGTCTCCCCAACTCAAGCTGTCATCTTTCCCTGAAATAGACTCCTAACTTGACCTTCAACTTTCACTCTTGTTTCCTTCCAATAACTTCTCCTCAGAGCCAGCAGAGCGATTCTCTTAAATGTAAATTAGATCACTGTCACCCCATCTTCCTGAAACTATCCAGTCACTCCCCATTGCTCTTGGGAGAAACATCAAAAATCCTTTGCGGGTGGAAACAGCCGAGATGTCCGTCAACAGATGAACGAAGAAAATGTGGTAGAGGCAAACATCACTATGCTGTTCAGCCATTAGACAGAAGGACACTGTGATTCTGCAATCACATGAATGACCCCTGAGGATATGGTGCTAAGCACAATATAAGCCCATCCCAGAAAGACGCACAGAAAGACCGCTTATACGAGGCACCGAAAATAGGCAAACTCATAGGCTCAAGGACTGGTATGATGGTTCCAGGGTGTGTGGGGAAGGAACAGGAAGTTGCTAATTAGCGGCTCGAGGGTTCAGTGAAGTCACGTGGTTCAGCTCTGGAGACCCGCCGTGCAACGTGGCACCTATGATCAAGCACCCTCTGTTGGACAATTCAATTGTGTTAAGAGGCCAGATCTCACTTTAAGTGGTCTTCCCACCATCAAATACTTTATTTGTTCGTGTCTGTGCTGGTCTTCACTGCTGCGTTCAGGCTTTGTCTAGATGCGGTGAGTGGGGACTACTTTTCGTTGTGGCGCAGACTTCTCGTTGCAGTAGCTTCGCTTATGGCGGAGCACGGGCTCCAGGCGCTCTGGCTCAGTAGTTGTAGCACAGGGGCTTAGCTGCCCCACGGCGTGTGGGATTTTCGTTCCGGGACCAGGGATCGAACCTGTGTCCTCTGCATTGGCAGGCGGATTCTTAACCATGGTCCCTTGGACCACCAGGGAAGTCTCACCATAAAAATATTTTAAAAAGTTAAACCAAATGTCACTGCAGCCTGTTATTTTAAAACTGAAATTTAAGATGAATGACCAACGTTTTGTGTGCTCCAGTTCATCTGAGAAATAGACGCTAATTCATTCCAATAATAAGATAAGCCACGTGCACATTATTAATAAATGCTGGAAAGGTATTGATTTGATAATTTGATGATCAGTGTTTTCTGTATGTCAGGATTATTGGACTAAATTTATTTAAAACATACACAACGTGTGACACAATTGGATATTTTTAACATGAAAAAATTCACTTTTTATATTAAAAAGAAAAAGCCTTCCCACAGTCTTCCAAGTCTGTGGTCTTCCCTGTGGTCTGGCCCCTAGTCACCTCCTGCAACCTCTCCCGTCCCTCCTCCCCTTCATCACTGTGTTGCAGCCCCAATGACTCTTTTCTAGCTCTTTGGAAAAACTCAATTTCTTCCCCTTGCGTGGCCCTGAGGGTTTTAATATACATGAGTGTCTTCCTTGGGGAGTCCTAGTCTGACCTCTTCTTCCACAGTCTAAATTAGATCCCGTGTTACACTCCTCACAGCATCAGCTAATTCCCTTTGTAGCATCCCCCACACTTTCCAAGCTTAAGTGTCTGTAATCATTTGTTTACCGAGTCTCTTGAGCTGGAGTTGGTAAACCAGAAGTGTAGAAGGGCCCATTCTGTCTTGTTCACTACTTTATCTCCTGTGCCTTGAAGGCTGAGTTTGTTCCATGAATATTTATGGAGTTCTTAGGAGGTGCCAAAGGCTGTGCTAGATGCTGAGTTCACAAAAGGCATAAGAAGAAGTCTCTGACCACAGGCTACCTGGACAAACAGGGCTCTACTGAGATACAAGTACCACAGTGGAAGAGACAAGACTAGAGGAAGGAGGACTCTGAAATGTACATGGAAATAGTACCACCTGTGGAGAAGGAGAAGGGAGCTGTGAATTTTCCTGGGAAAACTGAGATGGATTCTCAAAGGACATGGTGATTAATTTTTGACCCTAAATGCCTCTAAAGGATGAATAAGCATTTGTCAGGTGCACAAATTGGGAAGGAACATTATATCAGAGAGGCTGCTGAGTGGGAGATAGTCTGGGTGAGAATGGAGGCAGGGAGGCTGGTTAAGTGGCTGGAGCAAAAGTTCATTGAGAAAGATGAGCAGGTCTGAAATGGCAAGGAACAGAGTTTGGTGAGGAAGAGAGAGCTTCTGGGAACATTACAGGGGGATTGAATTTGAAAGAGTTAGGATTCTGTTTGGCTATAAGTAATAGAATTCTAATCAACAGTTGCCTAAACAATGTAAACATCCCTTATCTCACTAACAAGAAGGCTAGAGGCAGACACTCCTGGTTTGTTTCAGCAACTCAATTATGCCATTAAAGATCCAGATCTCTTCCAGTATGGACTCTAGTCTCTAGCTTAATGGTTTTTTTATGCTCGTGTTTGTTGTCTCATGGTTGCAAAATGGCTGCCACAGCTCCAGGCACTATGGCTGCCTTCCGAGAGAAGAACAAGATGTTAAGATGGATGGGCCAGGGTATTGAGAGAGGATCATTCTTTCTCTTTTTATTAAGGAGGGACTATTTTCCAGGTTTCCAGCAGATATCTGCTGATGTCTCCGGAACAGTGTCTAGGACAGTGTCCTATGATCACTCCTAGTTGCAAGGTGAGCTGAGAAATCAGGTATCCAGCAAAGGCAAAAAGGTACCTGATTGGCTTAGACCAGTCACGATTCATGCCCTGGAACTTACAGAAGGCCTCCTTTCAACACAATCAAGATTCTGTTACGAGGAGGCCTAGCTTTGAGCAGTGTCTGCCATAAGGTGGGAGGTGGGCTTCAGTTCTATATGAACTGTATAAACTGTCTCCACCTGGAAATGAAAAATGGCAGCTCCCCTTTGGCTTCTGTGCTGTGGAAATGACCTCTTGTTCCAGCTGAGCCTGCTGTTCTTTGCTCATACATCCCCAAGAAGATGATTATGCAGAACAGCGAGAGCTTTCTTGTTTCCCCGAATATTCTCCAGAAATAAGACTGCATTAATAATTTGTTTTCTTGGTATGGGCCATTCGGTTGCAAAACGACATTCCAGTCATAGCACGATACTTCCCTTCCTCATTTACATTCACTGTTGGTTTAATTATGCTTTTCAGTCAGAATACTTATTAATTTTATAGACCTACCTGAAAATTAAATTGGATAAATTCCTTTTGGTTGGTACCTTGAAAAATACGTTTTTCCAAGCTGCTGCTGAAGCCCACTTCGGCCCTGTGCAATTTTGTTCCTCTTTAAGTTCATTTGCAAACAACACTGTGTTGGTTTAAAGGGTATTCATCATTTCTGAGCAGGAGAAACACCGCAAACTGCAGCCCAATTCAAAACAAAGTCGGAGGACAATGGAGAAAATGGTCAAATATTTTATTTTCTCATTGAGAGGGATGCCATGGAGTGAGGCATAAAATCTCCCTTCGGATTCAATGAAGTTGTCTCACTTGTGAGGCAAAAGACTTCTATGTGGTTCTGAAAAAAGCCAGTAAGACCCAAAAAGGACCTGGAATGGCCCTTCTCTACTAACTGGGGTTAAAGGGGCAAAATGTGATAACAGCAGGTGGAGTATTAAATGTTTACCAACCTGCACTGTGTCTCTGGCACCACAGTGCTAGAAAAACAATGAAGACAAGTTACCCAACTCTCAAGCAACTTGCCTTTCACAAGATGGACTGGTAAATAGATGCTGATGATGAAACATGGGAAGTGTTACGGGAGACAAAGCACAGACATTGGGAGAGGCCAGAAGCAGGGAACCAGCCCCCTGGAATCAGACCTGAGCTCGAGGGGCTGGGACTCTACTGCCCTGTGTACTAATGTTCAGTGACTTGTGGTTGGGGTGAATTGGATTCACATGAATCAGACCCAGTGCCATGTATTGATTAAGGTCATGTTAGCTGCTGTAACAACTAAGCCCCCAGATCACAATGGCTGTAACAGAGTAGAAGTGTGTGTGTGTGTGTGTGTGTGTGTGTGTGTGTGTGATCTCCAGCTTGTTAACTGCCAGTCTTAGGACTTCTCGGCCTCTAAAATTGCACGAGCTAATTCCTTATAACAAATGCCTTTGTAAATGTATAAATATATATATACATCACCATACTGTTGGTTCTGTTTCTCTGGAGAACCCTGGCTACTATGAATTGAACAAATGAATTGACTTTGGTTGGTGACTAATCATAAGATGACAAGGTTATACTGATCATAAAAAATGCTGTGTTTGGGAGAGGATAGCAAGACAAGTGGGGCTTACCTGGGGGATCAGTGATCAAGAGTCTGTCTGCAATGCAGGAGACCCTGGTTTGATCCCTGGGTTGGGAAGATCCCCTGGAGGAGGGCATGGCAACCCCCTCCAGTATTCTTGCCTGGAGAGTGGCATGGACAGGGGAGCCTCGAGGGCTACAGTCCACAGAGTCACACAGAGTTGGACACGACTGAGCAAGTAAGCAGCAGCAGTAGCAGCAGCAAGACAAGTGAAGTAAAAACCAAAGAAGGTAACTGGTTCCACACCTTGACTTTCACCCAAACCCTGAAAATCCCTAAGAAAGTATTCAAATCTATGAAGTCTGATTTAGGCAGCATGAACGAGTTCTGGAAATCTAATGCAGTGCATGGTTACTATAGTCAACAATACTGCATTGTATATACTTTGTATTTTAATTGTTCTCACCAAAAAAAGGGTAACTGTGTGAGGTGACATGATCAGCCATTCAGTCATGTCCAACTCTGTGACCCCATGGACTATATAGCCCACCAGATTCCTTTCTCCATGGAATTCTCCAGGCAAGAATGCTAGACTGAGTAGCCATGTAAGGTGGTGTATATATAAATTAGCTGCATTGTAGTAACCATGTCATACTGTATACACTTATCAAACCATCACATTGTACACCTTGCTGCTGCTGCTGCTGCTGCTGTTGCTAAGTCGCTTGAGTCGTGTCCAACTCTGTGCAACCCCATAGATGGCAGCCCACCAGGCTCCCCCGTCCCTGGGATTCTCCAGGCAAGAACACTGGAGTGGGTTGCCATTTCTTTCTCCAATGCATGAAAGTGGAAAGTGAAAGTGAAGTTTTGCAGTCATGTCCAACTGTTCGCGACCCTATGGACTGCAGCCCACCAGGCTCCTCTGTCCATGGGATTTTCCAGGCAAGAGTACTGGAGTGGGTGCCATTGCCTTCTCTGATTGTACACCTTAACTATATGCAATTTGCATTTGCCACTTATACCTCAATAAAGCTGCAAAAAGGGAATATTTGTTAAAAAATAAAAGACACAAGTAGCTCAAGATTCTAATCTTGGCTGTGCCTCTGTATCATTTGTTGAAGCCCCAAAGGTGATCAGACTTCCATTTCCTCTGTGTAAAATTAAGGAACTAAATCACGTGGTCTCAGATGCCCCTCCAGTTCTGAGAACCTCTCACTCCTAAGGAGTTTATGACTTTTCACAAGGTGTGGGTGGGTCCTGGCTACAGAATGAAAGAAATGAAGTGAATTCTTGTTTGTGGTGGGACTCAGGGGACGGGGTGAATCCTGCCTGGGGTCCCAGCCTGGCTCTATCACTTTGTGGCATTAACTTTGAGCAATTTACACAACTTCCTTGTGCCTCATTTCCCTCAAACATAAAACATTCGTAGCATCATTAAAATAATAACAACATCTGCCCCATGGTGGGGGTTGTAAGAATTAAGTGAGATGATGTTCATAAAGTATCTATAGCAGTGCCTGGCACAAGGTGTGGAATCAGTAATCCCTGGTGGCTCAGAGGTTAAAGCGTCTGCCTGCAATGTGGGAGACCTGGGTTCAATCCCTGGGTTGGGAGATCCCCTGGAGAAGGAAATGGCAACCCACTCCAGTATTCTTGCCTGGAGAATCCCATGGACAGAGGAGCCTGGTGGGCTACAGTCTATAGGGTCGCAAAGAGTCGGACACGACTGAGCCACTTCACTTTCACTTTCTTTCATCACTGTTATTGTTACTAATCTCATGACTAGATCTTGTTTAGAAAGCTTAATGGTTATCAGTTTGGTTTTTAGTCTATTTTTTATCCTAGGTATTTTATTTATTTATTTATTTTTTTGAGGTTGATCATTAAAAAAAAATATTTATTTTTGGCCCCTTGGTCTTCATTGCTGTGCACAAGCTTTCTCTAGTTGCATTGAGCTGGACCTACTCTCTAGTTGCAGTGCTCAGGTTTGTTACTGCAGTGTCTTCTCTTTTTGCAGAGCATTGGCTCTAGGGCATTAGGGCTTCGGTAGTTATGGTTCAAGGGCTTTGTTGCCCCACAGCATGTGGAATCTTTCTGGACTGGGGATTGAACCCATGTCCCCTGCATTGGCAGGTAAATTCTTAACCACAGGGTCACCAGGGAAGTCCCCACCAACTATTCTATACAATACTCAAGCTGGGGAATAGTGTTGTACATGGGGAGTGGTGGTGATGGGGAATAAAATAAAATATAAAAGTAGATTTCTAGATACTTTGAAAACAGTAGAAAGGAGGCATAACCACAAGCTAGAATAATAATAAAAAAAATAATAAGGGCACTGTTTGTATATCATTCTCAAAATGTCAAAATTATTATGATGAAAAGCAAATCAGTGGTCTCAGGTGATTAGGGTTCAGGGTGTGGCTGGAAAGGGTAGTGAGGGAATATATATTTATGTATGTATATAAAAAGGAATGTATATACATATATACATGTACAACTGAATCACTTTGCTATGCTGATAAGAACAAAATCAGTGGTTGTCAGGGGCTAATAAACCCATGTGAACTTCCTGGGTAAAGATGAGAATCTCAATTCCTCTCTCTCTGCCTCTTTCTCTCTCTCTCTCAGTCACTTAGGGCACTTAATCTAGTACGTGCCTAGCCCATATTCTGTAAAAACTGATTAAAAAAGGAAAAGAACAGAAAACTGAAGCAAATTTAAATCCAGCAACAAGAAAGTAATTAAAACAGAGGACTGACTTTCCAAAGCAAACAAAAAGAAACTCAACCCAACCTCTTCACAGAAGTTCATAAAAATTCCAATGTACTCCAAGACTTAGAGGATTTTCAATTATAAATGAGATGTTAAAAGGTAGACAGAAGCCCCAGAGCCCACACACACCACGAGCATTGTGTCGGATGGAAGGAAAACTGTCTGCCTGTATCGACAGTGTATTTATAATTGAAGAGTTGAAGAATGCAAATGCGAATGAATCACTGCCAACAGGGATGCCTAAAAGATGTAGGTGAGAATTACGGCAATTAAGAACGCTGTCGAAAAGGAAATTAGACTGCCCATTAATTACAATGCCTTAAAGGGAAAGAGGGACCAATGAAATGCAATAAATTAAAATATCACAAAGAAAATTAGTGGGAAGAGAAGATGGAAGTGCCAACAAGAAGCTAATCTCAGAGGTGGTGTTGAGGATGTTTGTCTTGGATGGGATAATTCCTAAGAGCCAGTGACAAACTAGGAGAAAATTAGGACGTGCCTTAGGCCCTCCCTAGCCTGCTGCTATCTGATCGTCTTTCCAAACTTTGCCCTTTAAGCCAGCTGCCAGGATCACCAAGATGAACAGAAGTCATCAGGCTGTCCCAGGAGATTGGGTTCCTGATGTCCATTACTTCACGTTCTCAGAAATTGTGTGTATTTCCTTGTTTCCTCAACTTGGTAGTGAAAAGCATGAGCTTATGTTTTTCATATTGATGCTAATTGATAGTGATCGATATTCAGTTTTTTATATTGACCTAGACCCTCTGGATGCGGTGCCCCCTCCACTCTGGACCTTCTCGTTCTGACTCCACCCTTTGTAGACTAACTCCCTTTGTCTCAGGCAGGAATTGTGAGTCCTGGTAACCTCTAAATTCTCAGTCCTCATCTAAGACTCCATAAAACATTCTTAAGTCTCCCCGTGATAGAGATAGTTGCTTTCTGTAATGAACACTGTCCAAAATTTAGTTGTTCATGCTTTTTGCTACAAATGCTTATCACCCGCAGGGTGACTTATTAATATGGCTCTAAGAAATTGCATTATATTTTAGAGTATTTAAATACAGTAGCCTCATCTGAGGCAGTATTTAAAATATTTAAATATTTTAGGCTAATTTGAAGTAAAAACGGGCTTTGTAGGTGGCGCTAGTTGTAAAGAACCCACTTGCCAATGGAGGAGACATAAGAGACGTGGGTTCGATCCCTGGGTCAGGAAGATCCCCTGGGGGAGGGCATGGCAACCCACTCCAGTATTCTTGCCTGGAGAACCCCGCGAACAAGAAGAGCCTAGATGCTACAGCCCATAGGGTCACAACAGAGTCGAACATGACTGAAGCTACTCAGCACACACACATGAAGCAAAAATACCTGAAACCTGGGCTTTGTTATACTAACTATGTGTACTTTTTCTTATAACTATTAATATAAACCCGTGATGACCCAAACTTAAAATGCCCGTCCAGGTGCTACTTGCCTCTCTTTATAGGACACAAGGTTGGGTTGAGAAAACATGGGCTTTGGACTAATTACAATCAGATTTGGCTTCACCACTTGCTCTGGGACCTTGGCAAAAGTTCATATTCTCTGTGAAGCCACTGTTTTTCCATCTGTACATAGGGTGTAATTACATCAATCTTTCTAAGGGTTGCTTTGAGGCCCTGAAGGATGTATTAAGCTGTATGTTTATTGCCTTGATCGGAGCTTCTGTCTCTCTACCCTCTGTGTTCAGTTCTTTGAGCAGCTTGGATAAACTTTGACACCATTTTTATTATAAATATTGATCAAATGTCTCTCTCCATATATCCTGCTTACTTTGGTAAAGAATTCACCCGCAATGCTGGAAACTGGAGTTCAATCCCTGGGTCGGGGAGATCCCCTGGAGAAGGGAATGGCAACCCATTCCAGTATTCATGCCTGGAAATTTCCATGGACAGAGAAGTCTGGCGAGTTACAATCCATTGGGTTGCAAAGAGTTGGACACGACTGAGTGACTAACATATAACACACACACACACACACACACACAATGGAAGAGATGAGGACATTTGACTTTCTTTCATAGCAGAACATAAGCTTCTTAATACATGGGCAATATTTCATAATTCTTTGCATCACCTGGTGCCATGCATATGGCACTGCTCTATCAATACCCGCTGACCAGGTTGACTGATTTCTCATCCTGGCCAGAAGCCTGAGCATTACCAAGGTGGGGCTCTGCTGGAGGTGTGGTAGTGAGGTGGTCCAGCTCACATGTTCCCTGTAACAGTTCTGGCTTTAAGGCAGGGCCATAAGCAGATTCCCCAGCTCTCTCCTGGGCTTGCCAACTCTGGTACCATTTCCCATCTGTGTTTCTATTTTTCCTGCGAGAGTAGCTTTATTGATCTCATTAATTCTCTTTTCCATCTTTGGCATCAGGAGGTGATACTATCCACGCTTTAATGCCCCCTGTGTTCTTCTAATTACAAGATTATGATGGATAGAATGACAAGAAGTACTGTTTTCACCAAATCACAGTAAAAACCACAAACTGCCCTTCATTTAAATGGTGGCAAATAGTCTGTCCTAGGGGGCAGAGGTTCACCAAAGCTGGAGGGCTACAAACACAGATGTAGAATTTCTTCTCAGCTGAGATATTTCCAGGCAAAGCTAAGCAACAATTCCTTCACTTGAGAATTTTTATTTTTGAATTCCTAAGGCATTTATAGATATCCTAATAAGGGAATTTCTTTTCTTTTACAGCAATTACATTTGGGTATTTTTTTTCTTTCTTAGACTGAAAATTAGTTTGAAGATGTCTTAAAAGGAATTATCTGAGGGATGCTGGGGCTCATGATTTAGAACTCAATAAGTATTTTATAAAAAAGATTTCTCTGCTCTGCCGTAAAGACAAGAAAATCTCTCTATGCAAGTCCTTTTAGTTCGATAACTAATTAAAATCACAGCTACCACCAACAGAAAAGTTTCTCCTGATCTTATCGGATTACTTAGAACTCTTTGCAAAAGAGGGAGAAAGAAGAAAATCAGCAGCTTCTCCATAGACTGGGAGCCCCAAGACCAGGGGTTCCTTCAGCTATATGGGTCTCCCCAGAGCTTAGTATGTAGCAGGAAATGGCAACCCACTCCAGAATTCTTGCCTGGAAAATCCCATGGACAGAGGAGCCTGGCGGGCTACAATCCATAGGGTCACAAAACTCAGACACGACTGAGGACACATGCACGCAGAGCTTAGCAGGACATCCAGAATAAAGGTGGCTCCTAGTAGATGCTGACTATAGAACAAAATGAATAAACTTTCTTTTAAAATTCTTTATTGAAGTATAATATTGTGCATACTCAAACAGGCATGCATCCTAAATGTACAGTTAGATGAATTTCTACAAGCTTTGAACTCACCTGCATAACCAGAGCCCAAATCAAGAAACAGAAGAGTTCTCTGACCCCAGAAGTCTCCTTTATGTCCCTCTCCAATTGTTTTTCTCCAAATGTGACCACCATCTTGACATCTAATAGCATAGATAAATTTTGCTTATTGTGAACTTTATATAAATGGATCATAGAGTATGTTTTCTTTTATGATTTCCTTCATTCAACATTATGGTTCTAAGATTCATTCCTATGGATGTATGCAGTTACTACTTGCTTATTCTGTGATGGATTGTTCTATATGGGTGCTATGGAATCAATACGTGGTTTGTGCCCCCACTTTATATGTTGAAGCCCTAATCCCCAGTTTTATGGTAATTGAAGGTGGGGCTTTAGGGAAGTAATTAGGGTTTGATGAGGTAATGAGAGTGGGGCCTTCAGGATGAGACTAATGTCTTATAAAAAGGCCTCAAGCCTGAACAAGGAAAGACCATATGAAAATATGAGCAAAGATGGCTGCCTGCAAACCAGGAAGAAGGCCCTCACAAGACACCAAAGCTATCTGCATCTTGATCTTGGACTTCTCAGCCTCCAGAATTGTGACAGGTAAATGCTTGTTGATTAAGACACCCAGATTATGGTGGTTTGTGAACGTGGCCCACACTGAGACATGGGGGTATACCACAACTCACTTATCTGTTCCACTCTCAGTCCATTGGGCAGTTTCCAGTTTGGAGCTATTGTGAAATGTACTGCTTCAAATCATCTAATATGTATGTTTTTCTTTTGGATTATATCCCCAGGAAGGGAAATGCTGGTTACATATATTTCCGCCTAGGTAGAAACTACCAAAAAATTTTCAGAGTGTTTATATCAATCCATACACCCAGCAAGAGTGTGATTCCAGTTGCTCCATATCCTTGCCAACACTTAATGTTGTCTGTCTTTTTAATTTCAGTCATTTTGGCAAGTGTGTACTGGGATCTCATTGCGTGTGTGTGTGTTTCTTTTATTTCGAGAAAATTGAAGATTCACTTGCAGTTGCCAGAAAGAATACAGAGATGCCACATATTCTTCACTCATTTCCCCTCAGTGGTGATATTTGTGTGACTATAGCACAATATCACAACCAGAAAACTGACGCTGGTACAATTTCACATTGATACATTTGTCAAAGGTCATCAGTTTTACATGTACTTATCTGTGTGTGTGTTGTCTAGTTTTATGTAATTTTACCATACGCATAGACTTAGTGAGCATCACCATAGTCAGAACACAGAATAGTCTATCACAAGGATCTGTCCTGCTGCCTTTTATATCCACTGCTGCCTCCCTCCCTTTCTCACACTCTCTCCCCTGCAACCATTAATTTGGTCTCCATCTCTTTATTTGGTATTTCAAGAATGTTATATATACCATAAAATTAAAAGACACTTGCTCATTGGAAGGAGAGCTATGACAAACCTGGACAGTATATTAAAAAGGAGAAACATCACTTTGCCCACAAAGGTCCATAAGGTCAAAGCTGTGGTTTTTCCAGTAGTCATGTATAGATGTGAGAGTTTGACCACAAAGAAGGCTGAACACTGAAGAACTGATGCTTTCAAATTGTGGTGCTGGAGAAGACTCTAGAGAGTCCCTTGGGCTAGGAGATCAAACCAGTCAATCCTAAAGGAAATCAGCCCTACATATTCATTGAAAGGACTGATGCTGAAGCTGAAGCTCTAATACTTTGGCCACCTGATGCGAATAGCTGACTCATTGAAAAAGACCCCGATGCTGGGAAAGATTGAAGGCAGGAGAAGGGGATGACAGAGGATGAGATGGTTGGATGGCATCATCAATTCAATGGACATGAGTTTAAGCAAACTCCAGGACACAGTTAAGGACAGAGGAGCCTGGTGTGCTGCAGTCCATGGGGTTACAAAGAGTCAGACATGACTTAGAGAATGAACAACAATATACATAGAGTTATACAGTATGTAACATTTTGAAATTTTAAACAAAGCTTTCCTTATTTTTGGTTGCATTGGGTTTTAATTTTGGCATTTGGAATCTTTTGTTCCAGCGCATAGGTTTCTTCTCTATTTTTGGTTGGTGCACTGACTCCAGAGTGCATGGGCCCAGTAGTTGCGACACATAGGCTTAGTTGCCCCATAGCATGTGGGCTCTTAGTTCCCCAACCAGGGATTGGACCCACGTCCCCTGCATTAGAAGGTGGATTCTTAACCACTGGTGGTTGTTATTGTTCAGTGACCCCATGGACTGTAGCCACCAGGCTCCTCTGTCCATGGAATTTCCCTGGCAAGAATATTGGAGTTGGTAGCCATTTCCTTCTCCAGGGGATCTTCCCAACCTAGGAATTGAACATAAGTCCCCTGCATTGCAGCCAGACTCTTTACCTTCTGAGCCACGAGGGACCACCAGTTTTTTATACTTAGCATAATTCTCTTGAGGGCCATCCAAAGTGTTAAACGTATCAGAATCATTCCTTTTAATTGCTGAGTAGCATTCCATGAAAGAGCTTTTGAAAAGAGAACAAGCATTCTTTCCCAAATAACCATAGTGGCTTAATTGATTTCTTTTATATTCAAGGGACAATAAGCTAGGCTTTCCCATGTTATTTCATTTGTTTGTTAATTCAACCAATATTTTTGAAGTATCAACTGCATGCCAAGCATTGTGCTAGATCCTGGGCATACAAGAGACACAAAAGGGCTCCACCTTGTAGGGGATTTTCTAGAGTCTACATGGGGAGATAGACATACATTTAATGAGACAATACAGTATATCCGATGCCAAGACAGTTATATATATATTTCATTTAGGAATGAAGAATGAAATCACTGACTTTATGAGGGTGGGGATGGAAGATGAGTCTAGGGGATATTTTGAGGGGCATGACACATAAGCTAAGTCTTGGAAGATAAATGGTTTCCCTGATGGTTGTTGATAAAGGAGGAGAGAAGAGAAAAAGGGTTGTCAGAGTAGAAAGAGCAGCTTGGGTATAAAATGGAGGTGACAAGTCATCTATACTCACTTCCAATCTCAGCACACCATGACTAGCTAAGCCTGAAAAGTGGGTGAGGGTGTTGAAAAGATGGAGAATTGAGGAGTATTATCATCTTTCAGGAGCACAGTCTTAAAGCAGACAGTCCCAAGTTGATGCCCAGAAACCATCAGAAGAATCCTGATACTTCAAGATCTGTCAACTCTGTCCGTGCTGACTTTTCAGTCCCTCTGAAAGAAAAGTGAAAGTGAAGTTGCTCAGTCATGTCCGACTCTTTGCGACCCGTGGACTGTAGCCCACCAAGCTCCTCCATCCATGGGATTCTCCAGGCAAGAATACTGGAGTGGGTTGCCATTTCCTTCTCCAGGGGATCTTCCTGACCCAGGGATTGAACCCAGGTCTCCCACATTGCAGGCAGATGCTTTAACCTCTGCACCACCAGGGAAGCCCAGTCCCTCTAAATGTGGCCAAAGACAATTGCTCGAGTTATACACCTTTTACACCTCTGTCTTGGGAATGTTTACCTCTCAGTTGTGCATAGCAACATGAAACACACATGCACACATCCATCCACCTACCCTGATGTTAAACAGTAAGCTTCTTTTTATCCCTGTGCCTGAAATGGAAGTGAGGAAAATTCTCTGAGTAATAATCCCATAGGTCTTCTTGCTGCTCCTGCTATCGGACAGGCACTGCCGCATGCCTCCCATCTAGTCCCTTCTCCAAGTAGCCCTCTACTCTAAGGTAGGCATTATCATTATGCCCAGTTTTTAGACAAGAAAACTGGGGCACAGTGAGGTTAAGTGAATGGGTCAAAGTTACAGAGCTTATGAAAAGCAGAAAGTGAAAGCTGCTCAGTCCGTGTCCGACTCTTTGTGACCCCACAGTCCATGGAATTCTCCAGGCCAGAATGCTGGAGTGGGTAGCCTTTCCCTTCTCCAGGGGATCTTCCCAACCCAAGGATCGAACCCAGGTCTCTTGCATTGCAGGCGGATTCTTTACCATCTGAGCTACCAGGGAAGCCCATACATGATTAGTCTCTGGAGTTCAGGCTATAGGCAGCCTTGTGGGAAAAGGGCATGGGAGCTCTTCCTGAGACCTGAGAGGTCTCTACAGCTCTGGATTCAGCCAAGGTGGGGACAGCTCACCTGGCAGGAAGTGCTGCCAGGATGAGAGATCCAGAGATGCATACTGTTACATCGAAGCAAGCTCAGTCCTCCTTTTAAGAGGCTAATTGGGTGAAAACACAGCTCTTACTAGTCTATGCATCTAAACCAACACAGTTGAACCAATCCTCCTGCTCTCATGACAGTATTCAGCGCACAATTATTTCTCAGTCATCTAAAGAGAGTTCAGTTCAGTTCAGTTCAGTCGCTCAGTCGTGTCTGACTCTTTGCAACCCCATGCACCGCAGCATGCCAGGCCTCTCTGTTCATCACCATCTCTCAGAGTTCACTCAGACTCACGTCCATCGAGTCTGTGATGCCATCCAGCCATCTCATCCTCGGTCGTCCCCTTCTCCTCCTGCCCACAATCCCTCCCAGCATCAGAGTCTTTTCCAATGAGTCAACTCTTCACATGAGGTGGCCAAAGTACTGGAGTTTCAGCCTTAGCATCATTCCTTCCAAAGAAATCCCAGGGTTGATCTCCTTCAGAATGGACTGGTTGGATCTCCTTGCAGTCCAAGGGACTCTCAAGAGTCTTCTCCAGCACCACATTTCAAAAGCATCAATTCTTCGGCATTCAGCCTGAGGCAAAATCATACCCAAGGGGCATTTCTGGATATTGGCACACGTTGGCCCTACCTGGATTATTCTGCCTTTTCCTCATCCAGTTTCCTCGGACCTCCTTAGGATCCCAGCCCATGCCCACTGCAACCTCCCCTGTCCCCCGAGATTTACCTTGATTCCCCAGGCTTGTTCAGAGCTCCTTTTTATGTTTGCAGAGTATTTTATATTTTTCCCTCTGAGTTCTGATCATAATTTATAACATTATCATCTACTTAATAAACATCTTTTCAACTAAAATGTAACTGTAGTAATGCTGAGATGATGTTTGGTTTTGCTTATCATTTTATATCTGTGGTGCAGAGCCTGGCACATAGTAGGTACTCAACAAATGTCTCCTGAGTGGATGAATGAAAAACTGAGGGAATGAATAAATGAGTTGGCAACAGCTTCATCCAAAAGGACCAGGTGTTGTGTAATGACGTCAGTTCCCTGCAACATCTTGGCCACTTTGATGCTCTGGCCTGCCTGGACACCCAAGGCATGATCTTTCAGACCAACTCGTGAGGTTCTCAGGCTTCTGGGAGCCCAGCCCAGCCCAGCCCAGCCCTGCCGGCCTGGCAAGCCTGTATTTCAGTTCCTCGGTTTGATTTCCATCATCATCCATTGCAAGTGGGAGTTGTTGATTTCCTTTAATTAAGGCTGGAGGGATGGCTTCCTGAGTGGGTAATATATTTCCGGAGTTCAGCATTTCATCCGCAGAGCCCACATTTCACTCAGAAATGGGGCAGATTCATTAAAAGAATAGCCAGACAGCTTCCTCTTTGGTTGCTTATTTGCCTACGTTTAATGAATGAATAAATAACGTGCCTATTCATTACCAACTTTTGAGTGGAAATAATTACTGGGTTCCCTCATCTGCCTGGAATAATGTCTTCACATTCAGAGCAGCTTCTGCCATTGGTCGCTGTGGTATTTCCCCACCAATGGGCCACAGGCATCCTCCAAAGGCTGACACTCACCTCCAGCTCACCTCTGTGAGAAGCAATTGCTCTTCCAGCCCTCCAGGGTCTCATTTGGTGCAGTGGGAATGCTTATTTGTGGAAGGAGACCCTAGGACCCCAAGAAGTAAATGAGACTGGTAGGTCCATTGATTCTCTGAGCACACCCTGGGGGTCCCTGGGGCATGATAGTGTAATTACTACTAAGAAAGTCTAAATTCCTGTTTACTTTGCCAAAAAGCATTTTCCAGACAAGAAAGTACTCAGTTGTGTCCTGCCTGGGACCATGTGTTTAACTTCGGCTGCAGGAAGCCTAGAGGGCGGTCATGGTGACCCTTGGTTGACAAAAGGGGCAAGTGACCCCTGAGACTTCATCATGCATCTCAATCACTGAAAATTATTAGCCAAGTGCCTACGCCAGGCATGGATTAACGATTACTGGATCCAAAGGGTACTGAAGAATTTATTTATAGGGCAACAATAGAGAAACAGACATAGAGAATAGACTTATGGACACGGGGAGAGAGGAAGAGAGAGTGAGATGTATGGAAAGGGTAACATGGAAACTTGCATTACCATATGTAAAGCAGATAGCCAGTGCGAACTCTCTGTATGTCTCAGGGAACTCAAACAGGGGCTTTGTATCAACCTAGAGGGGTGGGGTGGGGAAGGGGATGGGAGGGAGTTTCAAAAGGGAGGAGATATATGTACACTTATGGCTGATTTATGTTGAGGTTTGACAGAAAACAGCAAAATTCTGTAAAGCAATTATTCAATTAAAAAAAAAAAAAAAAGGTTACGGGATCCCTCATCTCTATCTGGGTCTGTGCTAATGCTGCTCAAATGGTCTCCCAGCCTCTTCACG
>SJYV01017676.1:122830-174107 GCA_006410875.1 Neotragus pygmaeus | reverse complement strand
TCCAATGAGTCAACTCTTCACATGAGGTGGCCAAAGTACTGGAGTTTCAGCCTTAGCATCATTCCTTCCAAAGAAATCCCAGGGTTGATCTCCTTCAGAATGGACTGGTTGGATCTCCTTGCAGTCCAAGGGACTCTCAAGAGTCTTCTCCAGCACCACATTTCAAAAGCATCAATTCTTCGGCATTCAGCCTGAGGCAAAATCATACCCAAGGGGCATTTCTGGATATTGGCACACGTTGGCCCTACCTGGATTATTCTGCCTTTTCCTCATCCAGTTTCCTCGGACCTCCTTAGGATCCCAGCCCATGCCCACTGCAACCTCCCCTGTCCCCCGAGATTTACCTTGATTCCCCAGGCTTGTTCAGAGCTCCTTTTTATGTTTGCAGAGTATTTTATATTTTTCCCTCTGAGTTCTGATCATAATTTATAACATTATCATCTACTTAATAAACATCTTTTCAACTAAAATGTAACTGTAGTAATGCTGAGATGATGTTTGGTTTTGCTTATCATTTTATATCTGTGGTGCAGAGCCTGGCACATAGTAGGTACTCAACAAATGTCTCCTGAGTGGATGAATGAAAAACTGAGGGAATGAATAAATGAGTTGGCAACAGCTTCATCCAAAAGGACCAGGTGTTGTGTAATGACGTCAGTTCCCTGCAACATCTTGGCCACTTTGATGCTCTGGCCTGCCTGGACACCCAAGGCATGATCTTTCAGACCAACTCGTGAGGTTCTCAGGCTTCTGGGAGCCCAGCCCAGCCCAGCCCAGCCCTGCCGGCCTGGCAAGCCTGTATTTCAGTTCCTCGGTTTGATTTCCATCATCATCCATTGCAAGTGGGAGTTGTTGATTTCCTTTAATTAAGGCTGGAGGGATGGCTTCCTGAGTGGGTAATATATTTCCGGAGTTCAGCATTTCATCCGCAGAGCCCACATTTCACTCAGAAATGGGGCAGATTCATTAAAAGAATAGCCAGACAGCTTCCTCTTTGGTTGCTTATTTGCCTACGTTTAATGAATGAATAAATAACGTGCCTATTCATTACCAACTTTTGAGTGGAAATAATTACTGGGTTCCCTCATCTGCCTGGAATAATGTCTTCACATTCAGAGCAGCTTCTGCCATTGGTCGCTGTGGTATTTCCCCACCAATGGGCCACAGGCATCCTCCAAAGGCTGACACTCACCTCCAGCTCACCTCTGTGAGAAGCAATTGCTCTTCCAGCCCTCCAGGGTCTCATTTGGTGCAGTGGGAATGCTTATTTGTGGAAGGAGACCCTAGGACCCCAAGAAGTAAATGAGACTGGTAGGTCCATTGATTCTCTGAGCACACCCTGGGGGTCCCTGGGGCATGATAGTGTAATTACTACTAAGAAAGTCTAAATTCCTGTTTACTTTGCCAAAAAGCATTTTCCAGACAAGAAAGTACTCAGTTGTGTCCTGCCTGGGACCATGTGTTTAACTTCGGCTGCAGGAAGCCTAGAGGGCGGTCATGGTGACCCTTGGTTGACAAAAGGGGCAAGTGACCCCTGAGACTTCATCATGCATCTCAATCACTGAAAATTATTAGCCAAGTGCCTACGCCAGGCATGGATTAACGATTACTGGATCCAAAGGGTACTGAAGAATTTATTTATAGGGCAACAATAGAGAAACAGACATAGAGAATAGACTTATGGACACGGGGAGAGAGGAAGAGAGAGTGAGATGTATGGAAAGGGTAACATGGAAACTTGCATTACCATATGTAAAGCAGATAGCCAGTGCGAACTCTCTGTATGTCTCAGGGAACTCAAACAGGGGCTTTGTATCAACCTAGAGGGGTGGGGTGGGGAAGGGGATGGGAGGGAGTTTCAAAAGGGAGGAGATATATGTACACTTATGGCTGATTTATGTTGAGGTTTGACAGAAAACAGCAAAATTCTGTAAAGCAATTATTCAATTAAAAAAAAAAAAAAAAGGTTACGGGATCCCTCATCTCTATCTGGGTCTGTGCTAATGCTGCTCAAATGGTCTCCCAGCCTCTTCACGACTTTGCCAGTTTTATTCTCTTCATGGTTGCATGGTGGTCTTTCAAAAACACAGGTATCATCATCACAACCCCCTGCTGAGAATCCAGAGTTTCCCCAGCGATTTCAGGATTCAGGACAAAGTGCTTTGCATGACCCACAGGGCCCTCTATGAGTAATTCAGCCCTCACCTATTCTCCAGCTTCTTATCTGCCTACTCTCGTCTCACTGCATCATCTGCCTGCTACGTGAAATGGCATGCAGTGCCTTGAAGGGATTCCATGTTTCCCACCTCTAAGTTTCTGCCTACACATTATTCTCCACCTCTGCCCTGTGCCCATCATGTATGCTTGGAGATGCTAGATCAAAGACTACTGATTGGAACCCCTAGAGAGGACAGGCAAATTACGTAACTTTATGATGGGAGCCATGCATAAGTGATAGGGAGTGGTGGGGAGTGTGACAAACTGGAGAGTGCCTGCCCTTTCTCAAAGGCACAGTTACCACTCTGCCACACCTAACTGCAGCACCCTGGGGTGTGGACCCAGGGTTTTCAGATGCACGATTTTTCAAGAGAAGTTGGGAATCTGAATTTTTATTTGAAACTTTCTAATTTTCTAAACATGGGAAACTACTTCTTATTAATTTAATTTTTAAGATTGTGGTGGGGTGAGGGGTAACCATAGTGGATCGGGGCTCTAAGCATAGATTGCAGATGCTAATCCTTGACTCTTACCCAAAACTCTTCCTTCTCATGGAAAGTTAGGAACAGGGAGCCTCCTTAGTGAAGCCATTGCTTCTTTGTGTCTGCCTTACAATTTATAGCTCAGTTGAGTACTCCAAGGGCCAATCTTTGTGTCTTTCCAGTTAGCATCATATATGGTATATGTCATGCTCAGTAAATGTAGGATGGATAGACAAATAATTGAAAGAACAAATGAATAAAGACATATTTTTTTCCCATCTGTAAGCTTATAAGTTACACCCACCTCAGAAAGACTAAAGGATATTGTCATATCTTTTTTAATGGTCAAGAAAAGAACAGTCTTATACAACCAACCTTCAACTCTGGTCATAAAAGGAGTTGGCACCCATCTGTGAAAAGCTATTTGAGAGAGAACACTCAGTTCCCAGTCCCACTGCCTAAAAATATCCACCATCTTTTGGATCTGAAATCCCACTATTAACACCTAAATGATCGCAGCATAGAATTACCTTCGGAGGTCTCCTTGGGCCACTAGACCTTCCCTGGCAGGAAATGTAGGGACTATGGTCTGCTCCTGAGAGCTAATATGAAAATGTTCACGGTCCTTTTCCCATTTATGTCTCAACTCATGGTGTGATCTTAGGCACTTTCTTCCCTTCTTATGACCAAGTTGCCCACCTGTAAGGAGAAAATTGAGAACAAGTATTGTCTGAGGTCTCTATTATTCTTGACGTTTGATGTGAAATGAGATAAGTGCTAAATTAGAAACTCAAAGTCAACAAGGAATTGGATGAGTGAATGACATGGGCTGGGCATGGAAGCCAACACCCACGATTTTACATAAAATATATCCGTTGTTTAGATGTCAACAACTAAACATTTAAACAAGCCAAAAATCAAAACATCAATATTAAGAATATCGGATCCATCTCTGAACCAGTCACTGGGGGTGGGGAGAATGAAAGCTGATTGGCTAAACCTGCACTGCACGTCCACTTCTCTTGAGATGATTCTCTAAGTCCAAATCAGGAAAAATTAGACAAAAGCTACAGATACTTTCTATAAGCCACAAACTGAAAAGAATAATATTATCAGGCTTCCTGCTGTTTTTTTTTCTTCCCAGAGTCATGGGTTGTTTGGCTCAAAATGGCTTGATTTGAAGAAACCCATATACCTATTTTAAGTGGATCTTTCCTTCCCCACAGAGGATTTCTGCAGCCTCTTCTCAAGGAGGCCGTGGTCCTTAATGATCCACGTACTCTCACTTCTAGAACTGCCAGTCACGGAGCAAGTCTGTTCTGGGAGACTCTGGTTCACTTCTCAATGATTCTGGGGACTAGCTTTTGTTTATTTTCTTCTCTCCAAGGCATCTATATTTCATTCCTGCAACTTTTCCGTATCAGCACAATCGGTGGTACTAGCACCAGACTCCTTCTGTGCACTGCCTCCTTCCCAATCAACTCTATTTATACTGATATGATTTATTTTGGTTGCCTGTTTTCCATTTGGGAGATCAATACACATTTAAATGAGAAGTGAGAGTATTTGCAGCCACATCAACTGTTGATCAGACACAGGGCAGGCTGCTCGGTTCTGTCTTGCAGATGAGCTCTCAGTGGGATTGTCCGGATCGCATCTTCCCACAAAAGGGGAGAGATGGAGAGAGAGGAAGAGAGGGAGAAAGGGAGGAAATAAAAGAAGGAAGTGGACAGGAAGGAGAAAAGGAAAAAGGAGGGGGAAGGTTGGGGGTAAGAAGGGAAAAGAACAAAAAGGAAAAGGAAAGAAAAAGGTGGCCAAACTAGCTTTCCAGTTTTGTTGGCAAATGCTGAGCACTTCTAGCCTTTGGTTAAACTTTTATCCAGGTTGCTGTATGTTGAGACCTGACAGAGGATGAGATGGTTGGATGGCATCACTGACTTAATGGACATAAATTTGAGCAAGCTCCGTGAGTTGGTGATGGACAGGGAAGTCTGGTGTGGTGCAGTCCAAGGCGTCACAAAGAATAGGACACTACTTAGTGACTGAACAACAATCAGTAAATGCCTATGTGCTTGTCCCCTGTCCCAGCCACTGGTTTTCCTGATAACTGTTGAACCAACAAGACATCGATTCCCCCGTACATGGTAACCTCTTTCTCTCCCCAGTAGTGAAGATTGCTGCCACGTCCTTGTGCTGTCTGCCATGAATGGTGGGGTGTCTCTCCAGGAACTGTGATTTTGATGTGTAAGATTTAGATGTGTAAGATGTGTAATCCTCGTTCAGTAAACTATTAATGTCTCTGTTGCCGACTCCTGGCTTCTTCAAGGCTGGGCAACTCCAAGGCTTATAGGTCTTCGGGGTGCAGTCCTTCAGATGCTCTCAACAGTGATGGGTTTGAGGGCCAAGTCTTCCTGACTTGGACCAAATCCTGAGTACCTGGGGGTTGTGGGGAGAGACAGTCCTTTTGTTTAGACTCAATAGCCCTCTTTCACTTAGTTCTCACTCTAGACACTTCCTGCTTTTTAAAGAGGAGCAGATGGTTGTAGCAGGCATTTTTCCAAAGAGAAGCCAGTCAGGTCTAGCACATGTGGTCCATCAGAGGAGTGAGGAATTTAGAGTCATAGCTGACTCTGCTTCTCCAAGCTTCCATCCAGGCCTGTGAATCTGTCCTCAGAGCTGGCTGTGGCATTTCAATTGATGGGAAAATTATGGTTAATTGAATCAACGGAACTGTATATTTGGTGCTCCATCTGGATGAAAACACAGCTTCACGCATCAAATCAGATATAGAAATCAATTCTGAATAGTTGAATATGTAAATACATAAAAGAAATTGGAAAGAAAATAAGAGACCATATGTATAAACTTGTGATGGGAGAGACCTTCTTAAACTAGACAGAAAGTCCAGAAGCTGAAAAATAGATGATAGAAAAACAGATTACAATTTTTTTTTAAACCTGTTCAACCGAAGACCACATGAAAACAAAAGGCAATATTAGATACAAATTGAATGTTTGCAATACACATAACTGACAAAAGGTGAATATTCTTAACAGCTAAAGAGCTTCTATAACCCAATACGAAAGAAGATAAACAACCCAGTTTAAAAAACTGGGCAAAACTCATGAGCAGGAACAAGCAAATTGTGAGCAGGAGGCCATTAAACCTACGAACATTGGCTCAATCCCACTGATAATCCGAAAAAGGTAAATTAAGATAACCATGTGGCATCACCCTTCTCCTATATGTGGTATAATTGATAGATTGATATGTGCCAGTGTTGGTAAAGGTGTGTGTGTGTGTTTAGCCACTCAGTCACGTCGGACTCTTTGCAACCCCATGGATGGCAGCCCACCAGGCTTCTCTGTGCATAGGGATTCTCTAGGCAAGAATACTGAAGTGGGTTGCCATGACTTCCTCCAGGGGATCGTCCCAACCCAGGGATTGAACCCAGGTCTCCTGTGTTGCAGGTGGATTCTTTACCAACTGTGCCACCAGCTGGTAAGGGTGTGGAGGAATGCAATTACATAACCCCACGTGCAACTCATTGGAAAAGACCCTGATGCTGGGAAAGACTGAAGGTGGAAGGAGAAGGGGACGACAGGGTAAGAAATGGTTGGATGACATCACTGACTCAATAAACATGGGTTTGAGTAAGCTACAAGAGTTGGTGATGGACAGGGAAGCCTGGCGTGCTGCAGTCCATGGGGTCACAAAGAGTCAGACATGACTGAGCAACTGGACTGAACTGATGTACAACTAGGGGCTTCTCTGGTGGCTCAGATGGTAAAGAATCCACCTGCACTGCAGCAGACCTAGGTTCAATCCCTGAGGTGGGAAGATCCCCTGAAGGAGGGCACAGCAACCCACTCCAGTACTCTTGCCTGGAGAATCTCCCCGGACAGAGGAACTTGGTGGGCTACAGTCCATGGGGTCACAAGAGTCGGACACAACTGAGCAACTAAACACAGCACGTGTACAGCTGGTTGAAACTGCATAGGTCTTTTGCAATATAATCCTAGCAATATTTATTAGAATTCAATATATTTTTACCATTAGGGCCAGCAATTCTTTTCTGAAAGTGCATATTCCAGAAATAAAAGTTGTACAAAGGCTCATTTGTAGAAGGACACAGAGGCAGATGAGAGAATGAGAGAGAGACCGAGAACCATTCTGAATGTCTATCAAAAGGAAGAAGACTTAATAAAACATAGTAAACCCTACAAAACAATATGATAGTAGTCATTTAGAAGAATAAGTCAGATCTATAGCAAAAAGCAAAGAGGAAACGATTTATTTAGTTTAGTTCGTGATACTGAAGGTGGAGGTTCAGAGCCAGCCCACCTGGATTTGCTTCTCTCCTTCGGCATTGATGGAGAAGGGCCTGGAGAAGCCCAGGGACAGAGGAGCTTGGTGGGCTCAGTCCATGAGGTCACCAAAGAGTTGGACACGACTGAACAACTAATGCTTTCGCTTTGTCATTTATTAGCTTACAAGGTAATTAGCGTCACTGTGCCTAGGTTCCCTCTGTCAGCTGGGAAAACTACTGGGGAGATTAGAAGACTTACTATGTAAATTGCTTAGAACTGTGTCTGGTACCTAGTAAGCTTTAACAATTGTTAGGTGTTATTATTCATAACGCATAACTCCACTTTTTGTGATGCAGTTAAAAAAAAAAAAAACCTACCTATAGATATAGATGTTCCTAGTGTTTGAATGAGGGGCCATGTACCAGATTTAGGACAAATGAGATTTAAAGGGGAAGATAAATCACTTTATCACTATAGTCTCATTATTGAAATGTTACAACTAAGACAGGTGATATTCAACAGTTAGGCAACCTTTGGGCTATAGCAGTTGAGAAAATACTGAAATATTTTTGTACCAGTCAGGAAAGAATGTCCCTGCTCTCCTGACCTTCCAAGGCCCTTTCCTAGAGTCTCTCCCTGCAGCCTTCCTCATGATCCAGCAGAGAAAGGGTTACTGCTTTGTCTGCCAGATCCCTGCTCCAGTCTCAGGCTTTGAGCCCTTGTCTATCATAGTTGTGTATTCTGAATATTGTCCCTAAAGACAGATGTGTTTAATAATGTAATTTTAAAATAAATCAATAAAATGTAACATGGGATATGGTGCAAGCCTCCATTTCTGCATCTTGGTGATCTTCACCAAAGTCCAGGCTGACTTGTGTGATTTGCAGACTGCTTCCCTCTCCACCCTCAGTTCTTCCTGACAGTGATATTCAAATTACTCTCCACCTGAAGCTAGCACGGTAAATAATTGAACCTCTGAAAGAATATTAAAGAAAAAAAAAAAAAAAAAAAAAAAACCACCTTAACTATTACCTTCACATGCTTTACTGCAACTTACAGGGTGTCTTCCTGAGATTCACTGCTCAAAATCTCTTGAGCCCCAGAAGTCTTTCAGAATAACACCAGGAAATGAATACCTACCTGCTAATGCATTATAATTTCTAGGTCTAGCTGTGGATGGAAGCCAAGCCTAGGTTTGTACAAGTTGGAAAAGGATGAAATGTCCCTGGCTCCAAATAAACAGCAGCGCCAATAAGAGATTTTAATGTGCTTTATCCCCAGAAGCCTGGAAGAAGTGAGCAGGAAGTCTAGATAATCAGTCTGAGAGGGCAAAGCAAGCCCCTCTAAGCTGTCTTTTGAAGCTTCTGTTTAAAAGCACTGGTGACACTGTTTCAATCCTGGAAACTATGTGTCGGGACTTCTGAGGATACTCTGACGGGATCCATTTCACAGATGTGGAAACTGAGGTAGAAGGAAGGTAACTCTTTTGCCAACGGGTCTCAAAAGCAATACACCCTGGTAGGCAGGATGTGAAAGCAGTTGCCTCTGTCACTGAAGTCTGCACTTGTCCTCTAAAAAGGTGTTTTCATCTCCAGGAAACAGAGTCACAGAAGTGATGGTGAGACAGGTAGGTCTCTGAGATGTTTCAGGATCAGGTTCATTTGCTGCAGTCCCTGGATTAAATCTGTCTAGTCAAAGCTATGGTTTTTCCAGTAGTCATATATGGATGTGAGAGTTGGACTATAAACTGAGCGCCAAAGAACTGATGCTTTTGAACTGTGGTGTTGGAGAAGACTCTTGAGTCCCTTGGACTGAAAAAACATCAAGCCAGTCAGTCCTAAAGGAAATCAGTCCTGAATATTCATTGGAAGGATTGGTACTAAAGCTGAAGCTCCAATACTTTGGCCACCAGATGCAAAGAACTGACTCATTGGAAAAGACCCTGAGGCTGGAAAAGTTTGAAGGCAGGAGGAGAAGGGGAGGACTGAGGATGAGATGGTTGGATGGCATCACCAACTCGATGAACATGAATTTGAGCAAGCTCCAGGAGTTGGTGATGGACAGGGAAGCCTGGTGTGCTGCAGTCCATGAGGTCGCGAGGAGACAGACAAGACTGAACGACTGAACTGAACTGAACTGCATTAAAAATTAGTCCATTTCTGGGTGAAGCAATTTCTAGCTCATGATATGTCTCAGTTATCTCAGGGCTAGCTGATTCATTTGTTCATTTGGCAAAGCCTTGGTCTTCCCCCAGCAGCACACACACACACACCTGCCTTGTTCTGGCCATATTTACCTGCCCTTTGCCACTGCTTGTGTGGGGGAGTGATTTTGGAATGAAGATACCACAAGGATGCCAGGAGTTCCCACCATGCGCTCCAGCAAGATTGAAGTGAGAGGAGGAAAGATCCCGTGGGCACCTGGGGCTCCTTGGAAGAGATGTACCATGATTATATTTATGTAGGACAATAATTCTTCACCTCCTGAAACACAATACAATCTTAGGCAAAAGTTCATTTTTATGCTCCAATTTCTTAGGAGAGATTTTTCCTGGGGCTCAGTTCAGTTCAGTCGCTCAGTCGTGTCCGACTCTTTGCGACCCCATGAATCACAGCACGTCAGACCTCCCTGTTCATCACCATCTCTTGGAGTTCACTCAGACTCATGTCCATCGAGTCCGTGATGCCATCCAGCCATCTCGTCCTCAGTCGTCCCCCTCTCCTCCTGCCTCCAATCCCTCTCAGCATCAGAGTCTTTTCCAATGAGTCAACTCTTCACATGAGGTGGCCAAAGTACTGGAGTTTCAGCCTTAGCATCATTCCTTCCAAAGAAATCCCAGGGCTGATCTCCTNTGCCCCCAATCCCTCCCAGCATCAGAGTCTTTTCCAATGAGTCAACTCTTCACATGAGGTGGCCAAAGTACTGGAGTTTCAGCCTTAGCATCATTCCTTCCAAAGAAATCCCAGGGCTGATCTCCTTCAGAATGGATTGGTTGGATCTCCTTGCAGTCCAAGGGACTCTCAAGAGTTTTCTCCAACACCACAGTTCAAAAGCATCAATTTTTCGGCGCTCAGCCTTCTTCACAGTCCAACTCTCACATCCATACATGACCACAGGAAAAACCATAGCCTTGACAAAACGGAACTTAGTTGGCAAAGTAATGTCTCTGCTTTTGAATATGCTATCTAGGTTGGTCATAACTTTTCTTCCAAGGAGTAAGCATCTTTTAATTTCATTCTCCACTAGAGAGCTTCAAAAATAAAGGTAGTTGTAGCATTTAGTCTAACCGTAAGTCTCTCTAAAATATTCCTGATAAGTCAATGCTGAACACATGCTTGGATGCTTCAAAAACACAGGAAACTTATTATCTATTGGAGATGTATGGTCATCTTTGACCTAGACAATTTGGATTACTGAAAGATAGCCTTATATAAAACAAAAATCCATTTTCCTGTGACTCTGGATTACTGGTTTAGCTCTAGCCAGACAGGGCTGCTAGGTCCCTTTTCTTTTCTTTTTTCACTGGTGTTCTAATCCATAGTCTCTCTTACTTTCTTCAATTACATTGTCAATGATATGTTATTATAATTCTTTTCCATGCTTGTTTTAATGATATGAACCCTAGCTAAGATGTCTATTCCTCTAATATTGAAACGTAACTAGTACTTTATGCCATTTTAAGTTTCATGCCTTTTATAAGATTTCTTAAGACCATTTTAATTTTCATTGGGAATTTTTCATTGAACCGCAGTAAGTTTGATGTAAGACCTATATAATATAAGCCTTGTGATTTATAGTATTGACAGTACTTAATACTAGTTCCCATAAAATACAATAAATTTCAGTAGCTTTCTGTAAATGAGTTTGAATGAAGTTTATTTACTCATTCAAAATCCAGAGTGGAAATTGCTTTTTCATCACTTCTTATGGGAATCACTTTACCATTGAGGAATGTAGGCTCATTATACCTGGGTGACCACATTTCTAGCTTCAGAGCTTTCATAGCTTTGATAGAAAGGTAACAGAACAAGGGAGTAGTTTTACAAGGCAAGTTTGAAAGTATCAATAGGATGTGTCATTTCCATGCATATTACATTGATCAAAGTTAATCAAATGGCCACACTTACAAAGAACTTGAATGGAGTCTTCAGGTGTGTTTAAATTAGATGATTTGGTGAATACTTAGTGTTGTCTCTGCCACACATTGCCCCTTTCTCTCCAAACACACATGATTCAGTTTGGAGACACAAGATGACCAAAGGAAATGTGAATCAGCAATGAATAATATGTTTTGAAAGTTTTCTGGAGGAAGTAGAATTTGATTTAGCCATTGAATGATGAGAAAGATTTTGAAAAGTGGTGGGAAATGACGACAGCATTTGTAGTGAAGTGTCTCACCTAGGGAAATGTACAAAGCAGGGCAAGTGTCACATGCTGTCTTGTAGGAAGGTTGAATATTGGGGGATCCTTAAACTTGGCACAAATTGACCTGTTATCAAGCAAAGCACANCATACAAGTTAAATAAGCAGGGTGACAATATACAGCCTTGATGTACTCCTTCCCCTATTTGGAACCAGTCTGCTGTTCCATGTCCAGTTCTAACTGTTGCTTCCTTACCTGTATACATATTTCTCAAGAGGCAGGTCAGGTGGTCTAGTATTCCCATCTCTTTCAGTATTTTCCACAGTTTGTTGTGATTCACACAAAGACTTTGGTTTAGTCAATAAAGCAGAAGTCGATGTTTTTCTGGATCTCTTTTGCTTTGTTGATCAATTTGATTTCTGGTTCCTCTGCCTTTTTTAAATCCAACTTGAATATCTGGAAGTTCTTGATTCACAAACTACTGAAGATTCACTTGGAGAATTTTGAGTATTACTCTACTTGCATGTGAGTTGAGTTGAAATTGTGTGGTAGTTTGAACATTCTTTGGCATATTGGGCATAGCTGGTTTACTGTGTTGTTCAAGTTTAGTTTCTTTTTTGATTTCCTGCCAGTTGCTTTATTAATTACTGAAAATAATTTATTGATACCCTTAGCTAATATTATCAAAATTTTCTTAGCTCCCTTTCGTTCTATTAGTTTTGCTAATATTTTTCATTACTATATGTTTTATTGCTATTTTCTTTGTTTTTTTTTTTTTTTTTTACTTTACAATATTGGATTGGTTTTGCCATACATCAACATGAGTCTGCCATGGGTGCACATCGCCCGTCTAGGTTTACTGCTATTTTCTATTTGATGAGACATTATCCTCCTACTTCCACACTGTGGACATGCTTTACTTTAGTTCTCTAACTGTATATAGTAGTTGATTTAAATCTTTCTCTCAATAAAGCTTAACATCTGGTCTTTCTGAAGAGCAGTTTCTATTGATTGCTTTTTTGCCTGTGTATTGTTCATGCTTTCTTATTTCTTTAATTTTCTCTTGAATTTTTGTTGGTAAACAGAATATTAAAAATAAATGTGGTAACTCTGGAAATGAGCTTTTTCTTATGCTCATGGTTTGCATTTGTTTGTTGCTACGATTACTATTTATTTGTTTAGAGACTTTCTAGAATACTTCCATAAAGCGTGTTATTTCTCAATGTGATCTCTGCAGTCTCTACTCAGCGCAGTCAGTACTGATTGGACAGAAATTTTCTTAAATTCTTTGACTCAAAAACCTCCCGTCTTTTGAAGGGAAGGTGGTAGAGGCGCGCTGTGTGTGTGCAGGGACTTCCGTTCATTGTTCCAGCAGGCATTTTACAAGTCTTACTTCCGCATCACTCCCTGCTTGTCCATAGTCTTAAATTCGGCCCAAGGTGAGTGATGAGGCTTTTCCCAAGTCCATACTGGGCGTGTGCACAAGTCTGCATGTTTTTATGGTCTTATGAATTCAAGGAATATTATAAATATATTCCAAGCTTCCTACAAACATCTTGTTCTCCTATACTTATGATTGTTGGCCAGCCTTTTCTTAGCCCTAGATGATCTCACTGCTTAAGACATTTGTGATTTTGAACAGTTGTCTCTGATTGTTTTCTAAAAGTGAAAACAATAAAAAAGTGAAAAAAGCTTCAATAGAGCTTTTTTCCACAGATGTAACTCCAAATCAAATAAACACAGGTTCTGAAAACAAAGTGTTTCATGGAGCTGCCAGGTCAGTCATATGATGACAATCGGGAAATGCAAATCTGCGTGAAATTTCAAACCCACGTATCCTGTCCTTCGGCTGGCAGGATGTTCTGATTTCTTAGTTATGAATGTTGAAAGGTATTAATTTTCAAGGCTACCATGGATCTGGAGAGGAGGAAAGGTTAATCTTGCAAAGTTATAATTGTTCTTAGAGCAGTTAGGCCATTTTTCTTAACAAATCATTCTTAATCTGTGATGATTTTAGTTATCTCCTAGGTTTCTTAAAAAGTTAATATCAAAAGCTGTTGCCTATGTTTTTATTTTTATGCAGCAGCAATTTTAAAGAATATTTTCTCCGCTATCTTGGAAGTGTTTATGCTCAAATAATTTTTAAATAATTTGAAAAAAAAACTGGTGGAGGTTGGCCTTTTAAAATTGTGCTGAACAAATTGGATATCTATATGCATTAAAATTGATCTCTAATTAAATCAAACATCACTTAGTTTTATTTCACTAAATTATAGATTTACTCAGTACATAAATAATTTTGGTATTTGTGAAGATGGTAAATTTTACCTACTGAAACACAAAAGCTATGAACTTTCTCCCTTTAACAATTTCTGATACTTTTCAAAGCAAAATATTATCAAAAGTAATAACTAAACCATTGATAATCAATGAAGGCCTTTCATCCTTGAAGCACCTTGATATGTGTATTGCATACACATTAAATTTAATTTAATATTAAAATATTCTAGCTATATAGACACCATTAGCTTCTTCACTTTATAAAGCGAGTTTGGAAATGTTATGTAAATATTCAAAATTCACACAGCTAATCAGCCATTTTAGTTTAAAATAAAATATCTCATCTTGTATCAAGGTTTATTCACTGAAATGATGTATGTTTCCTCACTAAAATTAATATTAACATATGTGTTCCCAGATTTCACATGTGTGGACAGTTCTTCTAATCCTTATTACTTTTCTGAGTGAGATTTGATCAAGAACTTATGTATTATCTACTAAAATAAAGAATATTCAGCTTTTTTAATTTCTAAAAGTACTTTCCAACCCTGTAATTAGATTCTATTTTTCTGTAAAACAAACTGAGACAATTTTTTATCTAGAGGATAGTACTAGAAACTTATATGTGTTATTTGAGGAAATTAAAGATATTAGACAATTCCATCATTTGCTTGCAAAACATAAAAACTTGCAGCCTTTTTTTTTTAAGGAAATGATTTTGAATATAGGTCCAAAATTTCAAAACAGCACATATGAAAAGGTTACCTAACTGAGTTTTCATTGCTGCCTTTGCATAGAAGCTAATAACTGAACTCATTAAATTGGAAGTGGAATATATGAAGCAAAGACATTAGAAATAGGAAAGTATGAGATTTCCTTAGGCCTGATTAGTAGAATGCAATGAATAGGATCAACCTTTTCATCCTTTTCATTTTATGACAGAAAATAAATGTCAACATTAATTGACTAGTTCAATATCATTTTTATTAATCAGGGTCTCATACTGATTATGCTTCTAAAGTGTTCATTTTCTTTAAATCATAACTTTTGTCTTTTAACCTCTATCTACTCATTTATTGTCATTATGAGTACAAGAAATCAATAAGTGACATCTAATGAGAGATTATAACATTTTGACTTCACATACAGACCGTTAAATTGGCTAACAAGTTTGCTGCATTTTTATAAAGGGGTCAATTTTAAGGTCATTTGTCTTTTTTAATGTGAAAATCAAATGGAATTTGCCTTATATAAAGTGAGGAACCAGTGTAGATAAGCACACTTAATTACAGATTTAATTTGTGTCTTTTTCGTAGTTACCAAATCTTTTATGTTGTTGCCTCCTATTTAAATTCCATGGAAATTTTATTTTCAAACTCCTTGATACAGTATATTTTCTAACATTTTGCTTTTATGTTATACATGATGCCTGATGTCATTTATTATTTTTCTCATAAAATCAATTTAATTTTACTTTTACATCCTACTCCTTTGAATATTTTAATGACCCCAGTTCTGATTAGCTTTTGCACCTGATTTAAATAAGTTAAAAAATTTTAGTTCAGCTTTTGTACCCTCAGGACAAATTTACTCTGTCTGGGTTACATATGTCTGGTAAGGATAAAGGCAAAGTGCTAGAAAATTATACTTAATTGATAAACAGGAACTGGTTTAATAAACTCAGATTTTAGTGTAATTACATATTTTTGATATTTTTATCATATACATTTTAAGGTTTCAAACATGAGGGAACTTTCATGGGTAATCCATAACTGAATAGAATAAAAATAGCTATTCTCAAGATTGCTGTGTGAAATATCAATAACCTCAGATATGCAGATGATACCATTCTAAGGGCAAAAAGCAAAGAGAAAGTAAAGAATTTTTTGATGCAGGCAGAAAACAAAAAAAAGTGAAAATGTTGGCTTGAAACTCAACAAACAAACAAACAAAAAGATTATTTCAACCAGTCCCACCTCTTTATGGCAAATAGAAGGGGAAAAAAACTGATGGATTTTATTTTCTTGGGCTTCAAAGTCACTGAGGACAATGACTACAGCCATAAAATTAAAAGATGCTTGCTCCTTGGACGGAAAGTTATGACAAATGTGGACAGTGTATTAAAGAGCAATTACTTCACTGACAAAAGTCCATATAGGCAAAGCTATGCTTTTTCCGGTAGTCATATATGCATCTGAGACTTGGACTGTAAAGAAGGTGGAGCCCTAAAGATTTGATGCTTTCAAACTGTGGTGCTGGAGAAGACTCTTGAGAGTCTCTTGGACTTCAAGGATATCAGGAAGTCAACTCTGAATATGCATTGAAAGGACTGACGTTGCAGCTCCAGTACTTTGCCCATGTGATGCAAGAAGCTGACTCACTGGAAAAGACCCTGATGCTAGAAAAGACTGAGGACAGGAGGAGAAGGGNTCTGTCTAGTCAAGGCTATGGTTTTTCCTGTGGTCATGTATGGAAGTGAGAGTTGGACTGTGAAGAAGGCTGAGCACTGAAGAATTGATGCTTTTGAACTGTGGTGTTGGAGAAGACTCTTGAGAGTCCTTTGGACTGCAAGGAGATCCAACCAGTCCATTCTGAAGGAGATCAGCCCTGGGATTTCTTTGGAAGGAATGATGCTAAAGCTGAAACTCCAGTATTTTGGCCACCTCATGCGAAGAGTTGACTCATTGGAAAAGGCTCTGATGCTGGGAAGGATTGGGGGCAGGAAGAGAAGGGGACGACCGAGGATGAGATGGCTGGATGGCATCATGGACTTGATGGACGTGAGTCTTGAGTTAACTCCGAGAGACGGTAATGAACAGGGAGGCCTGGTGTGCTGCAATTCATGGGGTCGCAAAGAGTCGGACACGACTGAGCGACTGAACTGAACTGAACCCTAGATCTTCACACTAACCTTATGAGATAGATATTATTTCCATTTTATATGAACAAGAAACCAAAATGGAGATAGAGGTAATAAGTGACTTGCCCAAGGTCATTAAGATGAGCTAGGTTAGGCTGGAACAAGCAATTCCATTATTAGGCTGTTTAATATCTAATTATACTGCCCTTACACGGCTCACTTCAGGGTTTGGGCCTTGAAACAGTTCCTGCATAGAGGCTAGCTGGCACAATAGAATCCAGAATTCTAGAACGAATGATCTCTGGGCTCTACTGGAACTGTACATATGTTTTATTCACCCTGAATAGTTTTTAAAAATGTTTTTGTGTTAATGGTCTATATTTGAAATCAGATTTTACACAATAATCCAGAATTTTATTTTCTTGTAAAAAGTTAGAAAATTTGGAAGGATTGATCTCCCATACCCTTCTGGAAAAATCAGCAAGAGCTGAGTAGCAGCTACTTATATATCAGGACATATACTTTCCAATTTTCCACATTCCTCACTCTTCTCTAGTGCACAAGTAGTATTTTTTTCTCATTCTCTTTAACCACCTAGCAGTAACAGACTTTGATGTTATGATGTAGGCAATAACGATCTGATCATAGAGCAGATAAAGTAGTCCATGATTTTAAAAAAACAAAGATTGACCTATCTCAAAACGTGAAAATTGAAATCTTCCTGGAGACTTACTTCCCTGGTCTCAACCCTTATTGGTCATTTTCTCTTAGGCCTTAATTTCCTCTTTTATAAAATAGCCAAGTGATATAACAGTAAGTATCATCAAAGCATGAGCATTGGAATTGTTCCTTTAGAAGCTGAATGCTAGGCTCAACTTTCCCAATAACTCCCTGTTCATTCAAATCTAATTACAAAATGATTTTTAATCATTGTAAAATAAATTCACTCTTCATGTCTGGAAATGCTAAAGCCCTAATTTAACAGCAACAACCACAAAAATACCTTCTAATGGATTTTCACTAAGAAACAGAACATGGTCTGTGTTGTCAGATGTTCAATAATTTAACTGCAAATGAAGTGTGCAAAATACAATATTTTTGTCATAAACCACCCGGCTTGTCACATAATAGATTTTTGAAGAGTCACGTTTCGTGACACTGAACCATGTTATGTTGGAACAGTGGAGTAGCCAAACTGAGGTTTATAGGTTCCATTTGCTTATGTAGAAAAGGATTGAGTCGCATTTCATCCAGTGGCAAGGAGCATGGAAATGCAATATTTCTCTGGATCCTGGCATTTGAAAGCAGTGGCTGGAATCTTTCCAAACAAATTGGAAAATGTAACTCCTATTCAAGATTTTTTATATGATGAGATGTGGTTTGGGTTACCTTTACAAGTCTAGAAGGATTTTGTGGTTTCTTTGGTATCACTGACTGTGGTTGGCAGAGTAACAGTCCTCCCACAGATGCCCTAGTTTTAATCTCTGGAACCTGCAATTATGTGAGGAGGTGGACTGAAAATCACTCAGTCATGTCTGACTCTTTGCAACCCCAAAGAATTCTCCAGGCCAGAATACTGGAGTGGGTAGCCTTTCCCTTCTCCAGGGGATCTTCCAAACCTAGGGGTCAAACCCAGGTCTCTTGCATTACAGGCAGATTTTTTTACCAGCTGAGCCACAGGGAAGCCCAAGAATACTGGAGTGGGTAGCCTATCCTTTCTCCAGTGGATCTTCCCGACCTAGGAATTGAACTGGGGTCTCCTGCATTGCAAGTGGATTCTTTACCAGCTGAGCTGCCAGGAAAGCATGAAATTTATGTGAGAAAACATGGCAAAAGGGAATCAGGGTTGTAGAGGAATTAAGTTGCTTATCAGCTGGCCTTATGAGCTTATGACCAAGAGATTAGCCTGAATTCTCCAGGTGGGCCCAATATAATCACGAGTGTCCTTAAAAGTAGAAGGCAGGCAGAGGGGCAGAGCCAGAGAGAGATGTGATTATGAAGAAGGGGGCAGAGTGATTGTGCTGTGCAAAGAACTTGATCTTCCATTGCTGGCTTTGGAGTAGGAGGAAGAGGACCATAGCCATGGAATGCTGGTAGCCTCTATAAGCTGGAAAAGACCAGGAAAATGGAATCTCCCCGAAAGAATGGAAGGCAGACCTGTAGATACCTTCATTTTAGCCTGCTGACATTTTCTGGGCTCTTAACCTATAGAACTGTAAGATCGTAAATTTGTGTTAAGTCTGTGGTAGTAGTGATGGTGGTGTAGTCACTAAGTCTTGTAAGACTTGTAAGACTCCTACAACCTCATGGACTGTAGCCTGCCAGGCTCTTCTGTCCATGGAAGAAATTGAAGTGGATTGCCTTTTCCTTCTCCAGGGGATCTTCCCAACTCAAGGATCAAACCAGGTCTCCGCATTGCAAGCAGATTCTTTACTGACTGAGCTACGAGGGGAGGCGCTGCTAAGCCTATAGCTGGAGGTATTGTCACAGCAGCAGCAGAAAACTAGTACACTGACATTAAAACCATGTCCATAGGAAGAATAATAGAGGATCACACAGTCTCCTTTCACTCAAAATTAGTAGATTAGTCCCTGGTGCGCCAGTAGTTAAAGAAGCCGCCTGCCAAAGCAGGATACGTGGTTCCATCCCTGGGTCGGGGAGATTCCCCCGGAGAAAGACACGGCACCCCACTCCAGTGTTCTTGCCTGGGAAATCCCATGGACAGAGGAGCCCGGCGGGCTAGAGTCCATGGGGTTGCAAAGAGTCGGACACGACTCAGCAACTAAACGACAACATACAAATATTACCATATTTCCTCAATTTTGCAATACCTATTTTTTTTTTCAAATTTTAGCAGTTTTCAAATCAGGATGTATCTTACAATGGAAAAAAACAGTTAGTAGAAGTTTTTTCCTCGAATCTTTCTAACAAAATTGAAAGATGTTATTAAATAGATTGTACATTTTAAAATCTTTAGCACCTTAAAACTGTACAAAGAGTAGTCGTTTCATGAAGCAAGCAGTTGGAATTCAATCCAACAAGCATTGATTATCTTTTCTGTGCAAAGCATGTTGCTAGGCACCTAGGTGGGCTCGACCTGAAAAGAGGACCACTTCTTTCTCCAAGATTTTCTCACAAAAATGGGGAAAAAAATGACCTCTGCATGATAAATTATACTAAAACGCAGACTCGTATTGATTATCGCTTTAAACACAAAATGCTAGGCTCAGGGACCAGGCCTGGCTAGTTTATCTCCAAGCTCCCTGGATCTAGCCTGGGGTCCAAGCACAGAGAAGGTGCTCCTTTGACTGACTACATATGTGTTTTAGAGCAGCAGTCCCCAACCTTTATGGTGCCAGGGACCGATTTCGTGGAACATAATTTTTCCATGATCTGGGGTTTGGGGGTATGGCTAGGGGACAATTCATGCACATTACATTTACTGTGCACTTTATTTCTAATCTAAAGTCACCACTGACCTTACAGCAGGTACTGGTCCACAGCCTGAAATTTGGGGACCCCTGCTTTAGATGCATCATCTCATTTTTCCACCAGGTGGATTACACTATGTCCCCATTTTACCACTGAGGAAATCAAGGCTTAGAATGAGCAGCTAATTAGCCCAGACACACAGCTGCTAACAGCTTATTCCAGGGTTTCTCAGCCTCAGTACTACTGATACTTTGGGCTAGAGAATTCTTTGTGGCGGGGAGGGGCTGCCCTCTACACCGTCGTATGTTTAACAGCATCCATGGCTTCTTGTCTTGGGCTGCCAGTAGCACACTCCCCTCCGCTTGTGACAACCAAAAACGTTTCCAGACACTGACACGTGTCCCCTGGCAAAAGTCTCCCAATCAGGGACTTAAAGAAAAGGACACCAACATGAAAGTAGGGGAAGCCTTAAGATATTAACATGTTCCCCAGATCTTTCATTCTCTTCCTTTAAATATTTGGAGCCAAATTCCTACCCTTCTGAGAGTGGGGAGAACTTAGTGACTTGCTTCTCAGAAATGGAAATATGGTGGACATCATAGGGACATATGAGGTTAGTTATAGAAGGCACTTTGGGATCCTCTTTCTTCTCTGAAAATGCGTGCTCTAGGGGAGGTTGCCTGCTATGTCAGGAGAGCACATAGGCAGCCCTATGGCCAGTGAGGAATGGGACCTGCAGCCTACAGCTAGTGAGGAGTTGAGGACCTGGTTAATTGCTTTGGCATGACCCATCTTGGAATTAGGTCCTTCAGCCCCAGTCAAGCCTTCAGGTAACTGAAGCCTCAGCTGACATCTTGACGACACTCTCTTGCAAGACCCTGGGCCAGACTCACCCAACTAAGTCAGCCTGGGATTCCCGACCCTTGGAAATTCACTGGGGTAATAAATGTTTGTGTTTTAAGCTTTGCTAAGCTTTAGACTATTTGTTACACGGCAAAAGTTAATTAGTACAAAACCAATGACGTGTTGAGGGAAGGAGGAGATGGTCTAGAAGGTCTAGTATTTGGGGGTGCATAGCAGAGGGGGATGGAAAGAAGGCAAAGAAGATACATTGGAAAGGCAGAGAGAAGTCAGGTTGTAAAGGGTCTTGAAATGCATGCTTAGGAACTGACCTTCCTTCTGGTGGCAACCGGGGCCACAGGTTTTGGGCATTTTTCATCTACGCAAATCTGGACACTCTTCTGTTAGTCTCCCAAAGGCATCTCCTTGCTTTCAGCATAAAAGATAACACTAAGTAAAGCCGGGAGGGCCTTTCATTTTCTTTATCCTAACAAGTCAGCCTAATCTGCCACTCTGTTGCAGTACCGTTCCCATCTGAACATAAACACACACACACACACACACACACACACTCCTCTGTCTTCTATCCCTTCCACACTTTGAGCTCTCTTATGTATTGCTTTCTTTTTTGCTCTTATATGCTTGGCCTGGATACCTCTCAGTATCTCTGCCTTCTGGATTTCCTGGACCTTTTTTGAAACCCTTTTCTGTCCTTCCCAATCTGGGGAGGTGCCCCCCCCCTACACCGCCGAGCCTCTCCCCACATACTCCTGTACCCTCCCATTTTAGTCTGGACAGATCTTTCTCCCAGTACTTTTGCCACTTTTCTGGACTAAATGGGCTGCAACTTATCCATTTCTGTAATTCTCTCCCCCACCTTGACTTGACATGGTCATTGGCTTCATTTTTTTTTTTAATCTCTGAAGAGGGTAGATGTTTAATAAATGTTTGTTGAACAAGTGAGTGAATAAATGACAGCTGAGTTGTGCTGACTGCTGCGTCTGGAGAAATCTGTGTCCTTTGGTAGCTGGGTGATTTGTCTTTGATGGCTTCTGAAGAAAAATAAGTCCGGTATTAAGGAGTCTTATCTTGCCCAATGGATGTATGTACCCTGTGTTTGTGTTGGACATAAACACGGATATAGCAATTGCAGGCTCCTTCTCCACAAATCACTGGGCCAGTTCCCTTCAGAGTAGACCAAGAGGCATTACCCTGACTTTGAAACATGACCTAATTTTACTGACTCACGGGCAGAAAATCCTGAGATTCTGGTCCCTTTTCACTTTCACCAATGTCCTCCATTTTTTCTCATGTGACAGGGGAAAAAAATAAATAAAACAACCTACCCATAACCTGATCATTTTCAAACAAGTTTGTTCCTATTAAGTCTTTGTTTGGTTGCTGAGTCACGTCTGACTCTTTTGGACCCCCATGGCCTGTAGCCCACTATCTCTGATCCTGGGATTTCCCAGGCGGGAATACTGGATGGGTTGCCAGCTCCTGCTCCGTGTTAACTCTTTATAATCTATTAACTGTCGTGGCGTCTGTAAACTGGATTTGTTTCTGTAAACTGGGTTTAGCTTCAGGATATGAGCTGGCAGAGGCTCTAAAGTGCTACAGAACTATTAAGGCAAATCAGTGAGCCCGAAATTTGAGAATTATGTAGGACAGAGGTCAGCAGACTAGTCCACAGGCCAAATCCAGCTCTATTTTCATGACCTTGAGCTATGAGTGAGTTTTGCATTGTTTTAATGGTTACATTTCAATGATTATATAAGTACCCATGAAATAGCTTTGATTTCACCTCTTTGCTTGCAAAGCCTATTTACTATAGATGGTCATTGAAGAAGAAGCTTATTGATCCCTGATGTAGGAGAGAGAAAGATTCCATCAGAGACAGAGTTTGGGGAGTAGACATATATATCATGGATTTTGAAGTTGTCTACAATAGGTGTACCATGTAACACCCTCTCTGTCCCCTAGGGAATCTGTGTTATGTCTGTACAGTAAGCCCCTTACATGTGAACAAGACCCACTCCAACAGCATGTCTGTCAGTCCAATTTGTTAGTAAGTCCAATAAAGTTAGCCTAGGTGCCCAACTAACACCATCAGCTTTATAGTGCTATACTACAATAGGTTTATAATGCTTGGCACACAAATAATACATTAAAAATAAACACAAACAACAAAGAAAACAGTTTTTATCTTACAATACCTTGAAAAGTACACTAGTGCGGTACAACAGCTGGCACACAGGGGCTGGCATGTTTGTATCTTTAAGAGTTCACAACTTGAGTGTTCATATGTAGGGCATTTCTTGTGTTGGCCATTGAGACTTGTGAGTTACGGGTTCTTTGGTGGAGGGGTGGGGGACACTCAGTGAATGCATCTGAAAACAGATTCAGGGGATGCAGAAGCAGAGGCTTGGGTACCAGAGGGTAGCAGTCATCAGGTCACTTACAGCCTCCCTGTTTAGTGTCTGCAGGGTCTCCAATCAGGCTTGGAAGGAATGACACAGACTCATCACCCTTCTCTTCTTCCTACTGCCTATGTGGGCTCCAGCTTGCTGGGTCTCCCTGGCACTGTCCTTTGAGAGGGCATGTCCAGCCTCCACTTAATCACGGGGCCCTCTCCTCTCCCAGCAGCCCATCATCCAAGCACACCGCCACTTCTCACAGAGAGCCCTCTTACCCATCAGGGGACCATAATGCCTGGCAATCATTTCGGCTTTTCCAGACTTAATGTTCTCTCTCCTCAGGTCCTTCCTGCCCCAGTGGAAAGCGTAAGCGTGCTATTTTAAGACATCCTTTAGTACCAAAATACCACTTTGAGACACTCGTGTCCTTCCTTCCAATAATGTCTTTTGTTTAAAGCATAAAGAACTTATCAGGCAGGGCTTCCTATGGGAAGCTAGCCAAAGGGCAGGTGGAGCCTCTAACCGGATTTCTGCTGCTCCAGGGCATCCAGGCTTCCCATCGCAAATGCTCAGGGCAGTGGAGATCCTTTGTCCTCTTCAATTACTCATTCTCAGCTTCACAGACTGAGGACTAAGAGGAGGGGATCCCTGGGGACCAGGCTTCCTGTGGATGGAGCATCAAGGTGAAAAAAGGCAGACTGGAGATAATGTGCCAAGTGGGCACTCAGCCTGGCCACAGGGAAAGAACTGGCAAACATGAAAAATAAGAGAAGCCAGGCCATGTAAAGAGGTTTTTCCTACAACAGCAAAGATAATTGAGATTATCTGAAGGTAGCGTGAGTAGTGGGTGTCCAGTGACTTCATACAAACTAACAGCTATTTGGGAGAATGAATTATAAGCAGATCTCCCCACAGTTTTAAGTCTTACTTCCAACACTGTATTTCCCCCTCTTCATGGTAGCTAATGCTTTTGAACTGTGGTGTTGGAGAAGACTCTTGAGAGAGTCCCTTGGACTGCAAGGAGATCAGCCCTGGGGTTTCTTTGGAAGGAATGATGCTAAAGCTGAAACTCCAGTACTTTGGCCACTTCATGTGAAGAGTTGACTCATTGGAAAGGACTCTGATGCTGGGAGGGATTAGGGGCAGGAGGAGAAGGGGACGACCAAGGATGAGATGGCTGGATGGCATCACTGACTCGATGGACATGAATCTGAGTGAACTCCGGGAGTTGGTGATGGACAGGGAGGCCTGGCGTGCTGCGATTCATGGGGTCGCAAAGAGTCAGACACAACTGAGTGACTGAACTGAACTGAACTATGTGTCTAACTATTGATGTTTTTGAACTTTGGTGTTGGAGAAGACTCTTGAGAGTCCCTTGGACTGCAAGGAGACCAAACCAGTCAATCCTAAAGGAAATCAACCCTGAATCTTCACTGGGAGGATAGATGCTGAAGCTGAAGCGCCCATACTTTGGTCATCTGATCTGAAGAGCTGACTCATTGGAAAAGACCCTGACTCTGGGAAAGATGGAAGGCAGGAGGAGAAGGGTGTGACAGAGGATGAGATGGCTGGATGGAATCATCGACTTAATGGATATTGAGTTTGAGCAAGCTCCAGGAGATGGTGAAGGACAGGGGAGCCTGGTGTGCTGAAGTTCATGTAGTCGCAAAGAGTTGGACATGACTGAGCAACTGAACAACAACAACTCTGTGTCAGTTACTATGCTAATCCATTTAAAAGATTCAGCTTACTTACTGCGAACAACAATCCTACTGTGTAGGATTTATTGTTTCCTGTATTTATAGAAGAGGAAACCAAATCTCACAGAGGTTAAGCCACTTGCCCACCATCACACAGCTCACGAGTGGCAGATCTCAGGCTCACATCCAGCCCTGACCCCAGAACCTGAGCTCAGGATTTCTCCATGAGATCAGCTTTCCCAGGGAGTTTGCCTTTAGGATCTCATCTCCTGTGTGAGCCGGGCACCAGCATATGGTTTGGAGGAACCAACTCCCATAGGCAGCTGTCTAGATGGTGTTGATATTATAAATGGTATTGTAAAAAATCAGGATATGGCTTATAAATCAGGCAAAGGGAAGTTGTGATTCTTCTGGATGCTCTAATCTATCTCCCTATAATTGCTTGTATATGAAACGCCTGCATGAGGTTATCGGAGCCTTCCCCGAATCCGAATCGTCTGCGAAGGTAAGATTGCAATTTCAGCAACCCTTGTTACACAAACTAAAGCAATCTGTTCTCCTTTGACACTCTGACACCACTGACTTGCAAAAGGGTTGGAGCCGGGGATGGAGAAAAATTCGTTCATGTTCCTGTTCCCAGTGAAAGTATGAAGGGTTAACTATGGAGCTTCCTCTCTGCAGGTGAGGGCTCTGGCTTCTCAACAAACTAAGGGAGCAATGTTGGGGATATGTAAGGAGAAAGCCACAGCTCCATTTCTTTAAACCATCTTTAACCTTTAGTTCTAGGAACTCTAATCAAAAATCAATTCTGTTTTTTGTAGTCGATTGGACAGTAATTCAATCTCTAATGACAATGGCAAGAGGAATAGTATGTCAGATAAACTCAGCAGCAAAATGACATATTCATTAGCAATTTACTGGGTGTGAAATTTCCACCAGGAGAAAGCATTCCTGAACAATACAGGGTCACCGTCCCCCTAGGGCAGGTGGGAACACTGGTGGGATTAAATGTCTGCTACCCAAATTATTTGAGTGTTTACAGCAGAGTTCTTTTGTAAACACCTTGGGCTTCGAAAATAAGTCAAGACCCAAAACAATAAACAAGCTGACATAACAAGATGATTGTAGCCTATTGTAGCCCAGAAAAATCTAATCTGGTCTCCTAACAGCATCGCAATCTTTATTGTGACTGTTTGTGCCCCAATTCATCAGCCCACTTCGGCAAACTCTCCCTGCCCGTAATCATTCACTTTCAGGGTAGCCTCTGAACAGATATCGACTTTAGAGCCTGGCAATTCATCCCTGCTTCTGCATCCTTCCATCAACATTCTTCGACAGTCTCTGAAGCAAGTTGGGAGAGAAAAATGTGGCCTCTACAGGCAGGACCTCTGAAGAGACTCTGGGAGCAGGGAAAAAGAGGGCAAGCAAAATTCTCCAGCTCAGTGCAAAGGAAGGACAAAACACTAGCCTCATATCTCGTCCCTGTTAAAATCCCAACAACATTCCCTGTGATCTACAGATCAAGTGGAATCATGAAATATCAGGACAAAAAGGTAGACAGGGGAGAGATGCTTACGTTTAATGAAGGCCTTCAAAATCACTGTCTCATTTAAATCTTACATCCAACCCAAGATATAGGCACAGTTATTAACCCCTTTTCCAGGTGAGGAAACTGAGACTGAGGGAGGTAAAGAGATTCACACAGGTTAACAAATGACTTCTAAACAAGATTATTTAAACTTAACAGTTTTCCAGCTTTTTTTATTGAGGTAAAATTGGCATGACATAAAGTTAACTGTTAACCAGTGGGAAGATTCCCTAAAGGAGGGCATGGCAACCCACTCCAGTATTCTTGCCTGGAGAATCCCATGGACAGAGGAACCTGGTGGGCTATAGTCTATGGGGTTGCAAAGAGTCGAATACAAGTGAGCAACTAAGCACAGCACACAGGGTCCATCCAGCAGCAGTTGGTGCATTCACAGTGTTGTGTAACTATCTCTCCTACAGGGCTTAAAATATTTTCATTGCTCCCAAAGGAAAACTCATGCCCATCCCCCACTCCCAGTCCCTGGATCCATTAGTCTGTTTCATGTCTCTCAGTTCAGTTCAGTCGCTCAGTCGTGTCCGACTCTCTGTGACCCCATGAATCGCAGCACGCCAGGCCTCCCTGTCCATCACCAGCTCCCAGAGTTCACTCAGACTCACGTCCATTGAGTCAGTGATGCCATCCAGCCATCTAATCCTGTGTCTCCCCTTCTCCTCCTGCCCCCAATCCCTCCCAGCATCAGGATCTTTTCCAGTGAGTCAACTCTCCACATGAGGTGGCCAAAGTATTGGAGTTTCAGCTTTAGCATCAGTACTTCCAATGAACACCCAGGACTGGTCTCCTTTCAGTCCAATAGTCTTCCACAGTTCAAAAGCATCAATTCTTCAGCGCTCAGTTTTCTTCACAGTCCAACTCTCACATCCATATATGACCACTGGAAAAACCATAGCCTTGACTAGACAGACCTTTGTTGGCAAAGTAATGTCTGCTTTTCAATATGCTGTCTAGGTTGGTCATAACTTTCCTTCCAAGGAGTAAATATCTTTTAATTTCATGGATGCAATCACCATCTACAGTGATTTTGGAGTCCCCCAAAATAAAGTCTGACACTGTTTTCACTGTTTCCCCACCTATTTCCCATGAAGTGATGGGACAGGAGGCCATGATATTCGTTTTCTGAACGTTGAGCTTTAGGCTAACTTTTTCACTCTCCTCTTTCACTTTCATCAAGAGGGNATTGGAAAAGACTCTGATGCTGGGAAGGATTGGGGGCAGGAGGAAAAGGGGACGACAGAGGATGAGATGGCTGGATGGCATCACGGACTTGATGGACGCGAGTCTGAGTGAACTCCGGGAGATGGTGATGAACAGGGAGGCCTGGCGTACTGCAATTCATGGGGTCGCAGAGAGTCGGACATGACTGAGCGACTGAACTGAACTGAACTTGATTATATGGACAAAATAAAAGTAGAGCTGCTAATTGGAATTGGGGGCAGCATCTTGGAGCTTTGTGCTTTTAACTTTCCCAGACTACAGTGGGGTCCCACTCTGAGCTCTAGAGGACTCTTATGGGAGACTCTTTGGAAAATCTGCTGTAACGGTTTCTGTCACAGTGCCATAACTATTTTTCCCTCAAGGGAACAGGTGATACCCTTAGACTGTGGGAAGTGTTGTTAAGCTGAGACAGGACAAGGTTTGCTGCACCCCTGTCGAGCAGGAGCCCACACATCCCCACTGGGGACAGATTAAGGATACACCAGGGTGTAGACCTCGGTCAGAGCACCGATTTTAGGAATCCTGCTAGTCTTCTTTGCTTTTTATACACATCTCAGGGGACAGACAGGGAAGAAACCTTGGGTCTTAGTTAGATAAGACAAAAGGAAGATATCATTGCATTTTGCCATGGACTCAACATTTGGGCCACAAAAAATGTCAGAATACAGCCCGCTTTCTTGCTAGAAAGGTCACGTGATATTCCAACCTGTTGGTTTTGGAGTTGAAGCTGGTGCAACTCTGTGTGATTTCCTTCCCACCTGTACTTACTAATGGTGAGTTGGAGTCATTCATATAACCGCAATGTTGACCACTCGGTGTGCAATACCTCCCCAATTCCATCTCTTGGTGAGCTTCCACGCAGCCTGCCGAGTGGAAAATGACCTTTGCATCCTGCCCCTTGACTACAGATTGGGCCAAGGGTAGACATAAATCTAAGTCTAAATTTGGATAATGCCAGCATTGCTTGGGGATTGAGAATGCGGCTCAGTCTAAGTAATAAAAAAAATGTACATAACAAAACAGAAACAGACTCACAGATACAGAAAACAAACTAGTGGTACCAGTGCAGGGGAGTGAAGGGGGAAGATAAGGCACGGGATTAAGAGATACAAACTACTATGTATAAAGTAGATAAATAATAACAATCTATGTGCAGCACAGGGAAATGCAACTATTATTTTGTAATAACTTTAAATTGAGTGTAATCTATAAAATATTGAATCACTCTGCTGTACACCTGAAACTAATATAATAGTGTAAATCAACTATATTTCAATTTTTTAAAAAACAGCATGCGACTCAGGAGCTCTGCATTGTTGCTGTCATGCACTTGGATGAAGAGTCACACAATTCTGAAACCTGCCTCAGAAAGACACAGCTGCTACCAGAGAGAGAAAGAGAAGAATGAAGCAGAGAAGCCTGCAGAAAGATACAGGGTGAGACACTCGGGTCCCCACTCAGGGGAGACAGGCATCTGGAGACACGGCTGAAATTCCTGCTCTTAGTCCTGAATGCTGCCCTGCCATTTTAGTCAGGGTTGCTTTGCTTGCAAGTGCCAGAAACACAGCTCAAACTCACCCAAGCACCCAAGGAGGCTATTAGCTTATGGAGCTGCAAAGACCAGGCACAAGGGCTGCAGTTACCAGGACGCTGCCATCAGGGTGGTCCTTCCCCAGCTTTCAGGTCTGCCTTCCTCGAGGTAGGCTTCATTCTCTGGTGGGCTCACCAAAAGCTCCCAGATGTTCTGGCTGAGAAACGGCAATGGAGGACCTGCTCACATTCCCAGCAGGTTTAGAAAGACTGGGGAGCTGATGCCCATTGGATGGTTTTGGTCATAAAACCACCAGGACACCAAGACGCTGACACTCATATGTTAACTCATCAACCCATCCTTAGAACTCACCGTGAGGTGGAATCAGACCCACCCAAACCATGAGGACTAAGAGAAAGAATGCAAAGGGATGCCACTCAAAAGGACACTAGGGTGCTGTTCCAGAACATGGGTTCTGGGCAGCAAAAAGAGGGAAACTCCACCATATCCTAGTGTCTCTACCAAAAACAAACAAACAAACAAACCCCAAACCCTGTTTTAAGTTAGTCCAATAGGTTTCTGTTTCTTGTCATCAAACAGCCCTTGACTAAATATCTAGAAAAATATGTGGGAAATAAAAATTATTAAGACAGATTTCAGCTGTCAAGGACCTTACCTTTTTATAAGAAAGTTAAAACCCAGTGTATGCAAATTGTACATCACAAGTAAAAGTTGATTCCAGAAGCACAGAGAACCTCAGAATTTCAAAGGCAGTGATATCGGCTGAGATAAGCAGGAAGTTCCTTATGGTATTTATTTGGCTTGGGGTTTAAGTGAAGACCATAAGGTTTCAAATAGACAGTGTATTTCTCGTTAAAGACAATGGTGTCATCAAACCCCTGGAGGCTGACAAGTACAAGGTGTAAAGAGAGATGGTCAAGTTTATCTCCTAAATATCTCTTACATCTATTTCTCCCCAGTTCTCCCACCTCCCGCTCAGCCTAATGTCTCACCCAGATTCCTGGGGCAACCACTTTTGCTCCATTCTAAGCCATTCTACACTTGTCTGCTAGAGTGATCTTTTTCATCTGTTGATGACATACCCTACTTGCCTTCCAATAAGTCTCCCATTGCTATAGGCTAAAATTTTTCTCTTGCCTCCTCTCTCTACACTCCAGTTCACCATGTCCTCTGAGTTATATGAATTCTCCAAAACTTCGGATGTGCTGGGGAGGCCACCATGTTGGGGAAATGCTTTCATTTCCACCCTTCATGTGGTGATTAATTTACATCCTACCTTCAGATCTCTAGCTAAGGAAGACCACTCCAGCCAGGCCAGTCCAGATCCCCCTGTGATGCACACTCAGTGTCACTGAGTATTTAGAATTATTGCCCTTATTTCAGTTAGTAAATAGAAATTCATTTGAGTGATTATTTCATCAGTGCCTCTGCACTCTACAGCAAGTTTCTCAGTCTTGGTTCTACTGACATTTTGGACCAGATAATTCCTTGTTGTGTGGGGGGGAAGGGGCTACCATGAGTGTTGCAGGATCCTCAGCAGCATCCCTGCCTCTGCCAGCATCCCTCAACCTTGAAAACTCATTGGAAGGGCCAATGCTGAAGCTGGAACTCCAGTATTTTGGTCATTTGATGCAAATAGCCAACTCATTGGAAAAGTCCCCGATGCTGGGAAAGATTGAAGGTAAAAGGATAAGAGGGTGTCAAGGGATGAGATGGCTGGATGGCATCACCAACCCAATTGATACGAACTTGGGCAAACTTTGGGAGATGGTGAGGAACAGGGAGGCCTGGCGTGCTGCAGTCCATGGGGTCGCAAAGAGTCAGACATGACGGGGCAGCTGAAAATCAGCAACAACTGGCCTCTGCCCCCTAGGTAACAGGAGCACACCCTTCCCACTCTAGTCGGAACAACCAAAAATATCTCCAGACATCACTCCAGATCTCTTGGCTGGGTGGGACCAAAATAGCCCCCAACTGAAAACCGCCATTGTACAATCTAATCCTATAGACTCCAGCAGGAAAGAGCCAATCCAATGCCTGGTAAACGTATCTATTTGGTTTTCAATACCAGCATTTCACTTAGAGAGCTCTAAAAATTATTAATATGATCATGATCTGACCCCCATACTAAATAGGAATCTCTGAGGGGATGCAGTGAAGGGATTGAGATCCAGGCATCCATAAAAACAGAAAATTTCCCAACCGAATCTCTTGTGAAGTTGGGGTTGATAATCACAGAAGCAGGTGACCATTGCTGAAATCTTTGCTTACTCAATGGAAGGGAGGGATGGAAATAGAGAGGAAGTGATAGAAGGGAGGGGGAAGAAGGGGAGAGATGAAAGGAGAAGGAAGATGAAAAGAGATGAAAGGAGATACAAGGAGAAGAAGCAAAGGAAGTAAAGAAAAGAAAGGAAAGGGAAAGAAACTCCTGTTAGACTGGGATCACAAAAGAAATCAGGCTTATTGAGGCTGGAAATCTAATTTGGACTGTATGTGAAGAGCTATGAATATGATTTTGCTGTTTTGGTGTGTAGGCAATAAGAAGCCAACGAACATTTCAGAGCAAGGACGTTTTAAGTTCAAAGCAATGTGTTATAAGTTGAATGGGCCATGCAGCACAAGGGGAACTGGAGTGAGGAGACCCAGGAACCAACTGTATTGCATTAAAACATTTGGGATAATGATAAATGGAAAGGAAGTAAAGAACACCAAGGCAAGTGATGTACTCCACAGGAAGAAGAATTAAGTGATTATAGGTGCCAAGTATTGGGCTGTATTTGAGAATATGACAGCCATGTGCCCATCATTCTGCAGTCTAGTGAGGAAGACAGACATGGAAAACCAGTCCTAACATAATGTTAAAAAGGGAAGCAGAGGGTGCCCCTTGGAGCACAGAGAAGGTGCCTAATCTGGTCTCAAGGATCAGAATACACTTCTCAGTGGGAAAGCCCTTGATGCTCAGATCTCTGGGGTGAAGGGGGTTGGGGTGGATGAGTGACAGTAAGACAGAAGGGCATTAAGAAAATATAACTGGGTTGGGGTGGGCAAGAGCAAAGCTTAAGAGTGACAGGTGAGGCAAGAGAAGACGTGGATGATCCTGGAGGGCCTTGTAAACCATGGCTCAGGAGTTTAGACTTTATTCTTAGGGTCAGGATAAGCCATAGAGGAAAGTGTTTCTTAAATTTTTATTTATTTTATTTTTTATTGGAATATAATTGCTTTACAATGTTGTGTTACTGTCTGCTGTACAATGACGTAAATCAACCATTTGTGTTCAGTCACTCAGTTGTGTCCAGCTCTTTACATCCCCATAGACTGCAGCATGCCAGGCTTCCCTGTCCTTCTCTGTCTCCCAGAGTTTGTTCCAATTTATGTCCACTGAGTCAGTCATGCCATCCAACCATCTCTTCCTCTGTCACCCCCTTCTCGTTTTGCCTTCAATCTTTCCCAGCATCAGAGTCTTTTCCAATGAGTCAGCTCTTCAAATCAAGTGGCTAAAGTATTGGACTTCAGCTTCAGCATCAGTCCTTCCAATGAATATTCAGGGTTGATTTCCTTTAGGACTGCTGGTCTTATCTCCTTGGTGTCCATTGGACTCTTAAAGAGTCTTCTCCAGCACCACAGTTCAAAAGAATCAATCAACCATAAGTAGATATATATCCCCTTCCTCTTGGACCTCCCTTCCACTCCCCTCATCCCACCCCTCTAGGTCTTCACAGAACACCAAGCTTCCTGTGCTTCATAGCAGGTTCCCACAAGCTATCTATTTTACACATGGTAGTGTATATCTTTCAATCCCAATCTCCCAGTTTGTCCCACTCTCCCATTCCCCCACTATGTCCACAGATCCATTCTCTATGTCTGCATTTCTATTCCTGCCTTGGAAATAGGTTAATCTGTATCATTTTTCTAGATTCCACATATATGCATTAATATATGTTTTTCTGGCTTACTTTACTCTGTATGACAGACTCTAAGTTCATCCATGTATCTACAAATGACCTTATTTCATTCCTTTCAGACACTCAGGAATATTCCATTGTGTATATGTACCACATCCTCTTTATGCATCTATTTGTCCTTGAGCACTTAGATTGTTTCCATGTCCTGGCTATGGTCAATAATGCTGCAATGAACATTGGGGTGTATTTGTACTTTTGAATAATGGTTTTCTCTGGGTATATTCCCAGTAGTGGGAATGCTGGGTCATATGGTAGTTCTTCTGTTGTTGCTGTTCAGTTGCTAAGTGATGTTCAACTCTTCATGACCATATGGACTGTGGTAGTTCTATGTTTACTCTTTAAAAAACGTTTATTTATTTATTTTTTACTGAAGGATAATTGCTTTACGGAATTTTGCTGTTTTCTGTCAAACCTCAACATGAATCAACCATAGGTATATGTATATATATATATATATCCCCTTCCTTTTGAATCTCCCTCCCCATCCCACCCCTCCAGGTTGATACAGAGCCCCTATTTGAGTTTCTTAGCCACACAGCAAATTCCCATTGGCTATCTATTTTACATATGGTGATGTACGTTTCCATGTTACTCTCTCCATACATCTCACCCTCTCCTCACCTCTCCCCATATCCATAAGTCTATTCTCTATGTTTCTCCACTGCTGCCCTGTAAGTAAATTCTTCAGTACCATTTTTATAGACTCTGTATATATGTATTAGAATATGATATTTATCTTTCTCTTTCTAACTTACTTCACTCTGTATAATAGGTTCTAGGTTCATCCACCTCATTAGAACTGACTCAAAGTCATTCCTTTTTATGGCTGAGTGATATTCAATTGTGTATATGTACCACAGCTTCTTTATCCATTCACCTGTTAATGGATATCTAGGCTGCTTCCATGTTCTAGCTATTGTAAATAGTGCTGCGATGAACAATGGGATACATGTGTCTTTTTCAATTTTAGTTTTCTCAGGGTATAAGCCTAGGAGTGGGATTGCTGGGTCATATGTGGTTTTATTCCTAGTTATTTAAGAAATCTCCATACCATCTTCCATAGTGGCTGTAATCAATTTACTTTCCCACCAACACTGCAAGAGTAGTCCCTTTTCTCCACATCCTCTCCAGCATTTATTGTTTGTAGACTTTTTCATGGTGGCCATTCTGACCAGTGTGAGGTGATATAGCTCATTGTAGTTTTGATTTGCATTTCTCTAAGAATGAGTGATGTTGAGCATCTTTTCATGTGTTTGTTAGCCATCTGTATGTCTTCTTCGGAGAAATGTCTGTTTAGGTATTTTTCTCACTTTTTGATTGGCTGTTTGTTTTTCTGGTACTGAGTTGTATGAGCCGCTTGTACATTTTGGAAATTAACCCTTTGTCAGTTGTTTCATTTGCTCTTATTTTCTCTGATTCTGAGGGGTGTCTTTTCGCCTTGCTTACAGTTTCCTTTGCTGTGCAAAAGCATTTAAGTTTAATCAGGTCCCACTAGCTTCCTTTTGTTTTTATTTCCATTACTCTAGGAGGTGGGTCATAGAGGATTTCACTTTGATTTATGTCATTGAGTGTTCTGCCTATGTTTTCCTCTAAGAGTTGTATAGTTTCTGGTCTTACATTTAGGTCTTTAATCCATTTTTAGTTTATCTTTGTGTATAGTGTTAGGAAATGTCCAAATTTAATTCTTTTACATGTAGCTGACAAGTTTTCCCAGCACCTTTTACTGAAGAGGCTATCTTTGCCCCATTGTATATTCTTGCCTCCTTTCTCAAATATAAGGCACCCATAGGTGCATGGGTTTATTTCTGGGCTTTCTATCTTGTTCCATTGGTCTGTATTTCTGTTTTTGTGCCAGTACCATACTGTCTTGATGACTGTAGCTTTGTAGTATAATCTGAAGTCAGGAAGGTTGATTCCTCCAGCTTCATTCTTCTTTCTCAAGGCTTTTCAGGGTCTTTTGTGTTTCCAAATAAATTGTGAAATTTTTTGTTCTAGTTCTGTGAAAAATGTCATTGGTAATTTGCGAGGGATTGTATTGGATCTGTAGATTGCATTTGATATCATAGTCTTTCACAATAGCGATTCTTCCTACCCAGGAACATGGAATACCTCTCCATCTGTTTATGTTGTCTTTGATTTCTTTCAGTATTGTCTTATAATTTTCTGTGTAGAGTTCCTTTGTCTCCTTAGGTAAGTTTATTCCTAGATATTTAATTCTTTTTGTTGTAATAGTGAATAGGATTGATTCCTTAATTTCTCTTTCTGATTTTTCATTGTTAGTATACAGAAATGCAAGTGATTTCTATGAATTGGTTTTGTATCCTGCAACTTTGCTAAATTCACTGATTAGCTCTAGTAATTTTCTAAGACTGTCTTTAGGGTTTTCTGTGTAGTTTCATGTCATCTGCAAACAGTGAGAGCTTTACTTCTTTTCTGATGTGGATTCTTTTTATTTCTTTTTCTTCTCTGATTGCTGTAGCTAGGACTTCCAGAAATATGTTGAATAAAGTGGAGAAAGTGGTCACCCTTGTCTTGTTCCTGATCTTAGGGGCAACGATTTTGGTTTTTCACCATTGAGATTAATGTTTGCTGTAGGCTTATCATATATGGCCTTTACTATGTTGAGGTAGGTTCCTTCAATGCTCATTTTTTGAAGAGTTTTAATCACAAATGGGTGCTGAATTTTGTCAAAGATTTTTTATGCATCTATTGAGATTATCAGTTCAGTTGCTCAATCATGTCTGACTCTTTGTGACCCCATGGACTGCAGCCTGCAAGGCTTCCCTGTCCATCACCAACTCCTGAAGCTTACTCAAACTCATGTCCATTGAGTTGGTGATGCCATCCAACCATCTCATCCTCTGTTGTCCCCTTCTTCTCCCACCTTCAATCTTTCCCAGCATCAGGGTCTTTTCAAATGAGTCAGTTCTTCATATCAGGTGGCCAAAGTATTGAGATTATCATCTGGTTTTTATCTTTCAATTTGTTAATATGATGTATCACATTGATTGATTTGTGTATATTGAAGAATCCTTGCAACCCTGGAATAAACCCAACTTGATCAGCTTTTTTATGTGTTGCTGAATTCTGTTTGCTAAAATTTTGTTGAGGATTTTTGCATCTGTGTTCATCAGTGATATTGGCCTGTAGTTTTCCTATTTTGTGTTGTCTTTGTCTGGTTGTGGTATCAGGGTAGTGGTGACCTCATGGAATGAATTTGGAAATGTTCCTTCCTCTACAAATTTTTGAAAGAGTTTTAGAAGGATAGGCATTAGCTCTTCTCTAAATGTTTGATAGAAGTCTCCTGTGAAGACATCTTGTCCTGGACTTTTGTTTTCTGAGAGATTTTTGATCACAGCTTAAATTTCATTACTTGTAACTGGATTGTTAATAATTTCTATTTCTTCCTGGTTCAGTCTTGGAAGATTGAACTTTTCTAAGAATCTGTCCATTTCTTCCAGGTTATCCATTTTATCCATATAGTTGTTCATAATAGTCTCTTATGCTCCTTTGTATTTCTGCATTGTCTGTTGTAACCTCTCCTTTTTCATTTCTAATTTTGTTGATTTTATTTTTCTCTCTTTTTTTTTCTTGATGAGTCTGGCGAAAGGTTTGTCAATTTTATTTATCTTCTCAAAGAACCAACTCTAAGCTTTGTTAATCTTTACTATTGTTTCTTTCATTTCTTTCCTTCTATTAATTTTGGGTTTCATTTGTTCCTCTTTTTCCAGTTGTTTTAGGTGTGAAGTTAGGTTGTGTATTTGATGTTTTCCTTGTTTCTTGAGGTAAGATTGTATTACTATAAACTTCCCCCTTAGAACTGGTTTTGCTGCATCCCATAAGTTTTTGAGTTGTTGTGTTTTCATTGTCATTTGTTTCTAGAAATTTTTTGAGTTCCATTTTGATTTCTTCAGTGACCTGTTGGTTATTTGGAAATGTATTGTTTAATATCCATGTGTTTGTGTTTCTTACAGTTTTTTCTTGTAACTGATACCTAATCTCCTAACACTGTGGTCAGAGAAGATGCTTGATATGATTTCAACTTTTTAAAATTTACTGAGGTTTGATTTGTGATCCAAGATGGTGTTTACCCTGGAGAATGTTCCATATGCACTTGAGAAGAAGGTGTATTCTTCTGTAATTGGATGGAATGTCCTGAAGATATCTATGAGATCCATCTCATCTAATGTTTCATTTAAGACTTGGGTTTCCTTATTAATGTTCTGGTTTGGTGATCTGCCCATTGGTGTGAGTGGGTGTCAAAGTCTCCTACTATTATTGTGTTGCTGTCAACTTCTCTTTTTAGGTCTGTTAGTGTTTGTCTTATGTATTGAGGTGCTCCTATGTTGGGTGCCTATGCACCCAACAATATTTACAATTGTTATGTCTTCCTCTTGGATTGATCCCTTGAACATTGTGTAGTGTCCTTCCTTATCTCTCGTAATATTATTTTAAGGTTTATTTTGTCTGATATGAGGATTGCTACTCCAGCTTTCTTTTGCTTCCCATTTGCATGGAATATATTTTTCCATCCTCTCACTTTCAGTATGTATGTGCCTTTGGGGCTGAAGTGGGTGTCTTGTAGACAGCATATATATGAGTCTTGTTTTTGTATCCATTCAGCCAGTCTGTGTCTTTTGGTTGGAGCATTTAATCCTTTTACATTTAAAGTAATTACTGATATATATGTTCCTATTGCCATTTTCTTAATTGGGTTGATTTTGTAGATCTTTTTCCTTCTCTTGTAGTTCTTGACTATATATGTCTATTTAGTATTTGCTGTAAAGCTGGTCTGCTGGTGCCGAATTCTCTTAATTTTTGCTTGTCTTAAAAGTTTTTTATTTCTCTATCAATTTTGAATGAGATCCCTGCCAGGTATAGTAATCTTGGTTGTAGATTTTTTTTTTCCTTGCTGTACTTTGAATATATCCTGCCATTACCTTCTGGCCTGCAGAGTTTCTGCTGAAAAATCAACTGTTAAACTTATAGGGTTTCTCTTGTATGTTACTTGTCGCTTTTCCCTTCCTGCTATTAATATTCTTTCTTTGTGTTTAGTCTTTGTTAGTTTGATTAGTTTTTGTGTGTCTTGGCATGTTTCTCATTGGGTTTATCCTCTATGGGAGTCTTTGCACCTCTTGTACTTGATTTACTATTTCCTTTTCCATGTTGGGGGAATTTTCAACTATAATCTGTTTAAAATTTTTCTTATACCCTTTCTTTTTCTCTTCTTCTGCTGCTGCTGCTAAGTCGCTTCAGTCGTGTCCGACTCTGCGCGACCCCATAGACGCCAGCCCACCAGGCTCCCCAGTCCCTGGGGTTCTCCAGGCAAGAACACTGGAGTGGGTTGCCATTGCCTTCTCCAATGCACGAAAGTGAAAAGTGAAAGTGAAGTCTCTCAGCCGTGTCCAACTGTTAGCGACCCCAGGGACTGCAGCTCACTAGGCTCCTCCATCCGTGGGATTTTCCAGGCAAGAGTGCTGGAGGGGGGTGCCACTGCCTTCTCCTCTCTTCTTCTGGGACCCCCTATAATTTGAATGTTGTGCGTTTGATGTTGTTCCGGAGGTTTCTGAGGCTATTCTCAGTTCTCTTCATTCTTTTTACTTTATTTTGCTCTTCAGAAGTTATTTCCACCATTTTATCTTCCAGCTCATTGATTCATCCTTCTGCTTCAGATATTCTGCTATTGATTCCCTCCAGAATGTGAAAGTTACTCAGTCGTGTCTGACTCTTTGCAACCCCAATGGACTATACAGTCCATGGAATTCTCCAGGCCAGAATACTGGTGTGAGTAGCCTTTCCCTTCTACAGGGGATCTTCCCAACCCAGGGATCGAACCCAGGTCTCCCACATTGCAGGCGGATTCTTTACCAGCTGAGTCACAAGGGAAGCCCAAGAATACTGGAGTGAGTAACCAATCCCTTCTCCAGAGGATCTTCCTGACCCAGGAATTGAACTGGGGTTTCCTGCGTTGCAGGTGGATTCTTTACCAAATGAGCTATGAGGGAAGCCCGATTCCTTCCATAATATTTTTAATTTCAGTAGTTGTNACTGGAGTGAGTAACCAATCCCTTCTCCAGAGGATCTTCCTGACCCAGGAATTGAACTGGGGTTTCCTGCGTTGCAGGTGGATTCTTTACCAAATGAGCTATGAGGGAAGCCCGATTCCTTCCATAATATTTTTAATTTCAGTAGTTGTGTTGTTTCTAGAATTCTTCTAAGTGTTTGTTAATTGATTCTTGTATTTTCTCTCTTTTGTTTTCAAGGTTTTTGATCATCTTTACTATCATCATTCTGAATTCTTTTCCAGGTAGTTTGCCTATTTCCTCTTCATTTATTTGGACTTCTGTGTTTCTAATTNCATATCTGAGGTTACTGATATTTCTCCTGGCAATCTTGATTCCAGCTTGTGCTTCCTCCAGCCCAGCATTTCTCAGGATGTACTCTGCATAGAAGTTAAATAAGCAGGGTGACAATATACAGCCTTGACGTACTCCTTTTCCTATTTAGAACCAGTCTGTTGTGCCATGTCCAGTTCTAACTGTTGTTTCCTGTCCTGCATACAGGTTTTTCAAGGGGCAGGTCAGATGGTCTGGTATTCCCATCTCTTTTAGAATTTTCCACAGTTTATTGTGATGTGTAGGTGTGTAGGGGGCATAAAATGGGGGACTTTCAGGGCCTCTAAAATCTTGCTGTCTGGTGGTCACCTCCTCCCCTGGGCAGGTGGCAGGCACTGGCTCTATCTAAGGGTGTGCTCCTGCTTCTATAACAGAGCAGGATGAGCACAGCCTTTAGCAGGTGGCCAACGGTCCTGCTCAGCCACTGCTCGGGTGCCTCAGTGGGCCCTGCCCAGAAGCATTTCACTGTCAGCAAGCCACCTTCAGCTGTCCTGCTTAGCTGTTGGTCAGTGCCACAGTGTGCCCTGCCCACAGGTAACTGTCAATGAGGGACCATTAGGGAAATGTCAGTGGTGTGGTGATCATCAGGTGGAGAGTGAGCTAAGAGGCAGATTCAGGCCTTCTCCTGGAGACNTCCTGCTTAGTTGTTGGTCAGCGCCACAGTGTGCCCTGCCCACAGGTAACTGTCAATGAGGGACCATTAGGGAAATGTCAGTGGTGTGGTGATCATCAGGTGGAGAGTGAGCTAAGAGGCAGATTCAGGCCTTCTCCTGGAGACCCTCCAGCTCACCCAGCCTTGGGCCAGCGGGTAAGCTAGAGGGCCCTGGGAACAGACTGGGGACTATGCCCTACAGGATTCCTGAGCCCTCACTAAGGCGCTCCACGAACATTGGCCTAGTCCTTGAAGCAGTGGTGAACCTCTCCCCTCTCCCTATCTCTGAATCCTATTAGCAGTGGCCATCTGCCTGGGTAGCAGTTGGTAAGATCTGGTCTACCCCATTTTTGTGGCCTGAGAACACAGTTGGGTTGAAGTGCCTGGCTCTTTCAGAGATGACAGCTGGGCAGGGTGTGGGAAACTGGCCCTGAAAGAGCTGCCAACCAAAATCTGCCTCCACTGGGCCAGGACTGGGAACTTGAAGGGTGAAAATTGTGCCTTGGGACCTTGTCCTTTCTTGTCAAGACAGAATAACATTTGTTTGGTAGAGATTTATAGAAATATTGCTACCTGATCATGACTTGACCTTAAGAACAGAGGATCTGACACTAAGAAGTTTGTAACAACCAACCACGCCCCTCCCTCACCTTTTGCTTTTAAAGAGGCTTTGCTGAAAGCTTTCAGTAATTTTAGGGTTCTTAGGGCATGAGCCACCCTTCTCCTTGTATGGATCTGTAATAAACCTTTCTCTGTTTCAAACTCTGATGTTTTAGTATTGACTGGCCTCACTGTGTGTCAGGCACACAGCGTTGTGATTTGCTAACACTCCCAGTGTGTGCCCAGACTCCAGCATGCCCCACTTCTTTCAAAGGGTTCACTACTTCCTGCTCTCTACTTCTGCCTCTTAGATCTACCTTTCCCATGGGAGCCATTCTTGGTTTATCCTTTCTTCTCTTTCTCCTTCGGTTTTACTTCTTTTTCCCTCACTCTCTTCCCCTTCTACATTTTCTTCTTTCTTCCCTGTCTGCAGTTTCACCTTCCAGTGAGTTTTGTGCTGGTTCCTGGATCTGTTAGGGGAAGCACACTGATTGAAACCACCCACCCTGGCCAGGCACCATAGTAACCATTTACATGAGTTGTTTTACAACAGGAGGTCCTGCTAAAGAACACGGAACTAATAAGCCACCACCAACCAGAAGAGTTCGGGAAAGGTCAAAATGAGACACCACATGTCTGACCACCTCCCAGAATCCTCTCTGGCATCCATCTTGGCTGAACAAGATGTGCACCACCAGGAAAGACTCTGAGTCAGAATGATTGGCTAAGGACAACCCGGAAACTAATCCTATCACCATAAAACCTGAGATTGCAAGCCATGTGGGAGAGCTGTTCTCCTGGGTTTCCTTACCCTACTGCTCTCCACTCGGGTGCCTTTTCCCAATAAAATCTCTTGCTTTGTCAGCAGATGTGTCTTGGACAGTTCATTTCCAAGTGCTAGACAAGAGCCCAGTTTCGGGCCCTGGAAGGGGTCCCCTTTCCTGCAACAGATCCAGTTACTAATTGCACTGACTCATAAATCTGTCTGCAGCCCGGCTCAGACCTCTTGCCAATCTTGAATTAACTGCCTGTTCGGTAAATCCCTTGGCTGACTTGTTCAGTTGCTAATTCATGTCCAACTCTCTGCAACCCCATGAACTGAAATACTCCAGGCTTCCCTGTCCTTCACTATCTCTCTGAGTTGGCTCAAACTTATGTCCACTGAGTCAGTGATGACTCCTCAATAAGATCAAACAATGTCATCTTCTGTCACTCCCTTCTTCTCTTGCCTTCAATCTTTCCCAGCATCAGCGTCTTTGTAGTAGCATTCTAGCTGCTGTCTCCCAGGCTAATTAATGTTACACAATCTGTCAGAGCAAACCTTCCTTATACCATTCTTTCATAAAAACCTTTAAAGGTCTGCACTGTTGACATAATAAAATCTGAAACTTTAGCCTATATTTAGAATCTCTGTGATTAGTTCTAGACTGGTTTTCTAAGTTTATCTCCAGATTTCCCTGTAGTCAAACCAATTTTTATGTATCCTGATATGTACCTGATACTTTTCTGACCCTCATGCTTTTGCTTTTGCATTTTTCTCCAGCTAGAATTCCTTTTCTTTTAAGGCCACATGTCTAGGTCTTACCAACAGTAGTTGCATATCATTCCTTTTCCCTTTCCATGCAACTTCATTTGGGCCATATTTGGCATAATATTTTCTACTATTTTGTTAATTTCATCATAAACTCACATGTAGTTAATTATAAGCTCCAAGAGGTCAAATCTCTGATTTATTTTCTCCATTCTGGACATGCTTGGCCATGAGTTTTTAGGGACCTCATAAAAATTTGTTGAAAAATACAAAGAATGATAATGCATCTCAGCCTACTCTCTGCTCCCTCTTTTGCTTTAGCTCCTGAAGAGGAGTGAGCCTAACAATTTCAACCACAAATACTGCAATACAATTATTGAATCATTGCCAGATGCCTTTTGCATGTAGAAATTGAAAGGTTGTTGCTGAACCACGAAAGGATGCTGGGCTTCTTGGCTCGAGAAGAGAAGAATTGAATCCTGGGCTAGAGATGAGGCTTGATTGCTTAGAGCTTTTGTGTAATAAAGTTTTATTAGAGTATAAAGGAGATAGAGAAAGCTTCTGACATAGACATCAGAAGGGGGCAGAGAGAATACCCCCCTGCTAATTTTTAGCTGGATGTTACATAGTCACTAGCAATCTGTTAATGAAAGAAAGGAATGTCTTAAAACTCAGAGAATGGCACCAGGCCCCTCATCCATAAGATGTATTTTGGGATAATCTGGCGGGCCAGTGCACTAAGCGCAGCCAAGAGCTACCCCATGTCTGAGGTCAGGGACAGCAGCCTAGAGTGCCAGGCTGTGATGGCGCAGGAACGGCTGAAAGGATCTACCCCGCATCTGAGGTCAGGGGTGATGGCCAGGAGGAGATACCCCATGCCCGAGGCCAGGGGTGGCGCCTGAGAGGAGCCACCCCGAGTCCAAGGCCAGGGGCAGCACCCGAGGCCAGGGCGGCGACTGGGAGGAACAACTCCACGCCCAAGGCCAGGGGCAGCAGCCAGGAGGAACAATCCCACATCCAAGGAGTGGTGGCTGCCAGGTGCAGGAGGGCCTAGAGGAGCCATCCCATGCTGAAGGTCAGGAAGGGCGGTAGGAGGAGATATCCCTCATCCAAGGTAAGGAGCAGTGGCTGCGCTTTGCTGGAGCAGCCGTGAAGAGATNTTGGTTTCTGGCCTCCTAAGTTTGATCCAGTGGCTTGTGTAAACTTTGTATAGGGTGAGATTTGTGCTGAGTTTTTTGTATATTTGTTTGTTTTTCCTCTGAAGGACAAGGCTGAGTGAGGTGGTGATCCTGTCTGCTGATGGTTGGGTTTATATTTTTTGTTTTGTTTGTTGTTTAGATGAGGCATCCTGCATAGGGTGCTACTGGTGGTTGGGTGATGCTGGGTCTTGTGTTCAAGTGGTTTCCTTTGTGTGAGTTCTCACTATTTGATACACCGCAGGGTTAGTTCTCTGGTAGTCTAGGGTCTTGGAGTCAGTGCGCCCACTCCAAAGGCTCAGGACATGATCTCTTTTTTTTTTTCTTTAATGCTTAGTCTGGTTTCACTTGCTCATGCAGAGGCCTTGCACTCAGCCCTTCAGAGCAGAGCTCCTTCTGGAAAATGGCCAAGTGGACACCTCAGCTCGTATGTTTACTTTTTGAAAGGAATCTCCACACTATTCTCCACAGTGACTGTATCAATTTACATTCCCTCCAACAGTGCAAGAAGCAAAGTAGGGACACCAGGCAGATTTGCAGTTTCTCAGGTCTCATTTTTGCTCTGGGGTGCAAAATAGAAATTTGGTAAAGAAAGAAGTCAGCAAACTATTTCCGAGGCTTTGGATCCAGCTGAGTGGGAAGGAGAGTGGCCATATTAGCAGCAGAGGGGAGAAGAAGCCAGGAACAAGAATTTCGGGACAAAAGGTAGTTGAGGATTTTCTTCTGTTATTTTACAAAAATGGTAGGTTTCCGACATGGAGTTCCCGAGTTAAAAAGAGGAAGTGTCCTGGGATGCAGTAGGTCCTATAGACTGCAGGCACTCATATTTCAGTAAGGAGAGCCTGGTTTGAATGAGCCAGGACTTCCTTTCACTCTGGGCAGTCAGGAATTTCTCCTGGGAAGTCTCTCTGTGTCCCTCAAAGATCTCAACAAAGAGGGAACATGGGCTCTAAAGCCAGAAAAACCAGAAAAATCCAAATTCCAAGCCCTGCCCCATAGCTGATCAGTTGGACCACTTCCTTAACTAATCTGAGCCTCAGCTTCCTCTAAAATAGGGTATCAGTCCTTGCTGTGTGGCTGTGAGCATCCGATTTGCTATGTTATGACAGATCATAACAAGTGAGCAGTGCCTAGAAACACGGTCAGCAGTGGATAAAGGGTGATTTTCCTTCCACTCCGAATGGAGGCTTCCAGATTATGTGGATTCATTGTCAGCTTGGGCTATTGGCTGCCACAAACTGTTACACCATGGACTGCCATTTCCACAGATGAGCATTAGTTCAAAGTCATACAAGTAGGAAAGGCTTAGGAGAAAGACTCCCCCACGTTCAGAAGACAGAGGAAAAATTCAGGAGTCCAGGCAACAGAAATATTTGACTAATGACAGAGCCAGAACATTTGTAGCAGGTCAATAGACTGCTCTTCTCTCTCCAGTAAATTCTCCATCTTGAGTTTCTATAATATCGGCATCTTTGTTACAAAGCAACTTCTGAGCTATTACTCTTATGAAAGTGTATTGAATGCATTTGAAGGAGAATGTTGCTTTATTACAGACCAAGGGCCTTGTGTTGATGATTTACAGTGTGGTGGTGTATGCCTGCCTGATACGATCCACAGAAGTTACAAATCAGGCAAAGGGAATGAACTTATCTTCATGTCTGTCCTGTGTGTTCAGCCTGGACTCTGTTGACTGCAACTGACAGACTCAACTCAAAATAGTTTAAGGAAAAATGGAATTTTAAGGACCTGGAGGGATCTCATGAAGAATGGATGAATCAAGCCCAGGAAAAAGGAGGAATGCAGGGAGACCTCAGGATCCATAAAACCAAGATTCATACACACTGAGATTCTTCTTCCATTTCCTATAGCATCTGTCTGCTTGTTTCCTTTTTTCTTCTCTCATTGTACATGGGTTATAGCTACACAGCAAAAAACACAGCTCCTGCTCTTTGCGAAAAATGCAGGTCACTGCTGCAGTGGAGTCCCAGGCCACCCGCTCCTGTTCCTGACCCACCACTGTTCACTCTCCCCAGGAACAAGTTGGTCAGGAAGCCTTACCTCACCTGTGGCTTTTAAAGATACTATAAGTTGGTGCAGTGGTAAGGAATCTGCCTGCCAATGCAGGAGACATGGGTTCAATCTTTGGGTTGGGAAGATCCCTGGAGGAGGAATTGGCAACCCACTCCAGTATTCTTGCCTGGAAAATTCCATGGACAGAGGAGCCTGGCAGGCTACAGTCCANTATAGTCCAACTCTCACATCCAAACATGGCTACTGGAAAAGCCATAGCTTTAACTAGACAGACCTTTGTTGGCGAAATAATGTCTCTGGTCTTTAATATGCTGTCTAGGTTGGTCATAACTTTTCTTCCAAGGAGCAAGCATCTTTTAATTTCATGGCTGCAGTCATCAGCTGCAGTGATTTTGGATCCCCCCAAAATAAAGCCTGTCACTGTTTTCACTGTTTCACTATCTATTTGCCATGAAGTGATGGGTCCTGATGCCATGATCTTCGTTTTTTGAATGTTGAGTTTTAAGCCAGCTTTTTTCACTCTCCTCTCTCACTTTTATCAAGAGACTCTTTAGTTCTTCTTCACTTTCTGTCATAAGGGTGGTGTCATCTGCATATCTGAGGTTATTGATATTTCTCCCTGTCTCTTATACACATCTAGATGTGTATAAGAGACAGGCATAAANCACTCTCCTCTCTCACTTTTATCAAGAGACTCTTTAGTTCTTCTTCACTTTCTGTCATAAGGGTGGTGTCATCTGCATATCTGAGGTTATTGATATTTCTCCTGGCAATCTTGATTCCAGCTTGTGCTTCATCCAGCCCAGTATTTGTCATGATGTACTCTGCATATAAGTTAAAGGAGCAGGATATTAATATATAGCCTTGAGGTACACCTTTCCCAATTTTGAACCTGTTTATTGTTCCATGTCTAGTTCTAACTGTTGCTTCTTGACCTAAATACTGATTTCTCAGGAGGCAGGTAAGGTGGTCTGATATTCTCAACTCTTGTGGAATTTTCCACAATTTGTAGTGATCTACCTAGTCAAAGGCTTTGGCATAATCATTAAAACAGAAGTTTTTCTGGAATTCTGCTTTTTTGATGATCCAACAGATGTTTCAATTTGATCTCTGGTTCCTGTAATGTAGTATCATACAAAGTCAAAATATGGTTATCAAAGCTAGAAAATTAATAGTAATACAATACTATTAAGCAAACTAAAGACTTTATTTGGATTCCACCAATCTTTCCATTAATCTAAATGAATGTCAGATGTCTAGAAATAGTGGAGATTTTTTATGTTAAAAAATAATTACCTAAATGGGGAAAATAGACTATTTTACTAGGAAAAATACATAAACTTTTGTATATTACAAATACTTTAGACATGAACAGAACAAAAATTAGGAAATCTATTATAGAAAATATGAAAATGATTTAGTGTCATTAACTTTTTAAGAACTAGTAAAGAGGAAAGTGAGTGCAGAATTATGCTTCGCATTTAGTTCTTATGTCCCCTGAATCTTTTCTAGTCTATGACATTTCCTCAGTCTTTCTTTTTCTTTTATTACCTTGAGATATTTGAAGACTGATCAGTTACTTTGTAGAGTGTGCCTCAATTTAGTTAGTTTGGTGTTTTTCCATTATTGGATTGAGATTTGGCAACAACATCATGAAGCAATATCTTGCCCTTCTTAGTGCATCGAATATGAAGGAAACCAGTGTAGCTTATTACTATGTTGTTAGCTTTGATCACTTGTTAAGGTTATGTTTTCCAGGGCTTCTCCTATAAAGTTCTATTTTTTTTCTCTTTGTTCTTATTAAGTATCTTGTGGAGAGACACTTGGTAACTATGAAAATATCTTATGTAAATATTTCCCACTAATTTTAGTATTTACCAATAATTTCTCCTGCAACAATTATTACTATAGCAATTTGCCTAATAATGATGATTTTCTGTTTCTATTATTTTTCCACATTTATTAATTAAAATTCTAATGAGAGGAATCGCTCTTTTGTAGTATCCTTTAATTTTTTTAATTTAACTATTAGTTTGTGTTAGTATGGGCCAGCAGATATTAATTTTAGTCAGTGGCTTAAAACCCGTTACTATTAGTCTGCATTTTTGTATGCTTAAATTTTCCCATATTTGCCCATTGGGAACTCCTTCAAGTTAACTCTCTGTCCTTCCAACTGCTCCCCCATACTTTCTGGCACTGAAAGATATGCCAGGCTCATCTTTTGTTTTCCCTTCCCCAAGTCTGATATCAGTTACTTTCCCAAGGAATCTGTTTTTTGTGTGTTTGTTTGCTTGTTTGCTTGTAGACTGGTGCATAGAAATCAAGATGAGAGACAAACTCATTGTTCCAGGGCATCTCTATCTCTATACTCTCTGTGTTTAGAGCGAGGAAACAGATATATGTATAAGCAGGAATACATATACATACATGTCTATATTTCTACAGCTCTTCATTTGTAAGCATGTTAAAAACTGTGAGTTCCTAATGATACTTCTGGAGAGGGACTCAGGAGGAATCAATGAAATCCCATGTCACAATGGGACTGGAAATTGTAGTGATGTGCTTTGAAGATGAAGAATGGGCCACAAGCCCAAGAATATAGGCAGTCACTAGAAGCTGAAAATGGTGCTACAAGGGAGTTTCCTGTCCTGGTTCTCAGAAGGAACCAGCTTTGCCAACAGCTTCACTTTAACCAGGAGTAACTGATTTCAAATAATAGTAGAATTATAAGAAAATCAATTGGTGTTCTTTGAAATTACTCTTTGTAGCAATTTGTTGCAGTGGTAACAGGAAATTAATGCAATCTCTTAATGCCAAGTTGAAAAAAGAATCTATTACAAGAAGGAATTTATGATTTAAAGAAATGTTTACCACCAAAGTATCTTAAATTCAAGATTTAAAAATGTTTTCTGTTTATTATACANGCAATTTGTTGCAGTGGTAACAGGAAATTAATGCAATCTCTTAATGCCAAGTTGAAAAAAGAATCTATTACAAGAAGGAATTTATGATTTAAAGAAATGTTTACCACCAAAGTATCTTAAATTCAAGATTTAAAAATGTTTTCTGTTTATTATACATTTTTGAGTGTTGACATTTCTTGTTTTCTATTGTATTCTAAATTTAATTGCATCTAAAATTTTGTTCTTGTTTTAAAATCTCCTTAGTCGATTCTTCAATATCTGCAAATCAATCAATGTAATTCACCACATTAACAAATTGAATAATAAAAGTCATATGATTATCTCAATAATAAAAGTCATATGATTATCTCAATAGGTGCAGAGAAGGCCTTTGACAAAATTCAATATCCATTTATGATAAAAACTCTCCAGAAAGCAGGAGGAATAGAAGGAACATACCTCAACATAATAAAAGCTATATATGATAAACCCACAGCAAACATTATCCTNGTCATGTCCAACTCTTTACAACCCCATGGACTGTAGCATGCCAGGATTCCCTATCTTCTGTCATCTCCTGGAGTTTGGGGCAAATTCATGTCCATTGAGTCAGTGATGTCATCCAACCATCTCATCCTCTGTTATCCCCTTCTCCTCCTGCCTTCAATCTTTCCCAGAATCAGGGTCTTTTCCAATGAGTCAGCTCTTCACATCAGGTGGCCAAAGTACCGTAGTTTCAGCTTCAGCATCAGTCCTTCCAATGAATATTCAGGACTGATTTCCTTTATGATTGACTGCTTTGATCTCTTTGCTGTCCAAGGGACTCTCAAGAGTCTTCTCCAACACCACAGTTCAAAAGCATCAATTCTTTGGCACTCAGCCTACTTTATGGTTCAACTCTCACATCCATACATGACTACTGGAAAAACCATAGTTTTAACCATATGGACCTTTGTTGACAAATAATGTCATTACTTTTTATTATGCTGTCTAGGTTTGTCATAGCTTTCCTTCCAAGAGCAAATGTCTTTTAATTTTATGGCAGCAGTCACCATCCACAGTGATAATGGAGCTCAAGAAAATAAAGTCTGTCACTGTTTCCATTGTTTCCCCATCTATTTGCCATGAAGTGATGGGACCAGATGTCATGATCTTTGCTTTTTGAATGTTGAGTTTTAAGCCAGCTTNCAGTGATAATGGAGCTCAAGAAAATAAAGTCTGTCACTGTTTCCATTGTTTCCCCATCTATTTGCCATGAAGTGATGGGACCAGATGTCATGATCTTTGCTTTTTGAATGTTGAGTTTTAAGCCAGCTTTTTCACTCGTCTCTTTCACCTTCAATAAGAGGAGCTTTAGTTCCTGTTCCCTTTCTGCCATAAGGGTGGTGTCATCTGCATATCTACTGCTGCTGCTAAGTCGCTTCAGTCGTGTCTGACTCTGTGTGACCCCATAGGTGGCAGCCCACCAGGCTCCCCTGTCACTGGGATTCTCCAAGCAAGAACACTGGAGTGAGTTGCCATTTCCTTCTCCAATGCATGAAAGTGAAAAGTGAAAGTGAAGTCGCTCAGTCATGCTTGACTCTTAGTGACCCCATGGACTGCAACCTATCAGCCTCCTCCATCCATAGACTTTTCCAGGAAAGAGTACTGGAGTGGGGAGTGGGGTGCCATTGCCTTCTCTGCTGCATATCTGAGGTTATTGATATTTCTCCCCTGCAATCTCAATTCCAGCTTATGCTTCATCTGAATTAGATCTGATAGACAGAGTGTCTGAAGAACTATGGACAGAGGTTCATGACACTATAGAGGATGAAGTGATAAAGACCACTTCCAAGAAAAACAATTGCAAAAAAGCAAATTGGTTGTCTGAGGAAGCCTTACAGATAGCTGAGAAAAAAAGAGAAGCTAAAGGCAAAAGACAAAAGGAAAGATATACCCATCTGAATGCAGAGTTCCAAAGAAGAGAAAGGAGAGAGAAGAAAGCCTTCCTCAGTGATCAATGCAAAGAAATAAAGGAAAACAATAGAGTGGGAAAGACTGGAGATCTCTTCAAGAAAAGCAGAGATACCAAGGGAACATTCCATGCAACAATGGGCACAATAAAGGATAGAAATGGTATGGACCTAAAAAGGCAGAAGATATTAAGAAAAGGTTGTAAGAATACATGGAAGAACTGTACAAAAAAGATCTTAATGACCCAGCAACCATGATGGAGTCTGAAGTTAAGTGGGCATTAGGAAGCATCACTACAAACAAAGCTAGTGGAGCTGATGGCATTCCTGCTGAGCTATTTCAAATCCTAAAAGATGATGCTGTGAAAGTGCTGCACTCAATATGCCAGCAAATTTGGAAAACTCAGCAGTGGCCACAGGACTGGAAAAAGCGTTTTCATTCCAATCCCAAAGAAAGGCAATGCCAAAGAATGCTCAAACTACCACACAACTGCACTCATCTCACACACTAGCAAAGTAATGCTCAAAATTCTCCAAGCCAGGCTTCAACAGTATGTGAACTGAGAACTTCCAGATGTTCAAGCTGGATTTAGAAAAGACAGAGGACCAGAGATCAAATTGCCAACATCTGTTGGATCATATAAAAAGCAAGAGAGTTCCAGAAAAAAGAAAACATCTACTTCTGCTTTATAGATTATGCCAAAGCCTTTGACTGTGTGGATCACAACAAACTCTGGAAAATTCTTAAAGAGATGGGAATACCAGACCACCTACCCCCCCC
>SJYV01017676.1:66183-120954 GCA_006410875.1 Neotragus pygmaeus | reverse complement strand
GTGTGTGTGTGTGTGTGTGTGTGTGTGTGTATAAATGGGTCCTCAGTTACTCAGTCATGTCTAACTCTGTGTGACCCCATGGACTGTAGCCCGCCAGGCTCCTCTGTCCATGGAATTTTTCTGGCAAGAGTACTAGAGTGGGTTGTCATTTCCTACTCCAGGAGATCTTCCTGACCTAGGGATCCAACCCATGTCTCTTAGGTCTCCTTCATTGGCAAGCAGATTCTTTACCAGCTGGGAAGCCGGCCCACACACACACACACACAGACACACACACACCCAGACACACACACACACTGCAATGTTATTCAGCCACAAAAAAGAATGAAAAAAATTCCATTTGCAGCAACATGGATAGACCTGGAGATTATCATCCCAAGTGAATTAAGTCAGATAGATAAAGACAAATATCATTTAATATCACTTATGGGCATGCATGCTAAGTCACTTCAGTCATGTCCAACTCTTTGTGACCCCATGGACTGTAGCCCATCAGGCTGTTCTGTCCATGGGATTCTCCAGGCAAGAATACTGAAGTGGGTGGCCATGCCCTCCTTCAGGGGATCTTCCCAACCCAGAGACTGAACCCGCATCTCTTATGTCTTCAATGTTGGCATGAAGGTTCTTTACCACTGGTGCCACCTGGGAAAGTCAATATCACTTATATGTGGAGTCTTAAAAAATGATACAAACTAACTTATTTACAAATCAGAAACAGACTTACAGACCTAGAAAGCAAATTTATGGTTACAAAAGGTAAGTGGTAGGGGAAGAGATAAATTGCGAATTTGAGATTTACAGATACAAACTACTATACTAAAATAGTAAACAACAAGTGAACAAACAGGGACCTACTATGAAGTACAGAGAACTATGCTCAATGTCTTATAATAACTTATAATGGGAAAGAATCTGGTAACAAATACACACACACATAACTGAATCTCTTTGCTGTACACTTGAAATTAACCCAGCATTTTAAATTAAATTCAGTTCAGTTCAGTCACTCAGTCATGTCCAACTCTTTGCATCCCCATGAATCGCAGCACGCCAGGCCTCCCTGTCCATCATCAACTCCTGGAGTTCACCCAATCTCATGTGCATCGAGTCAGTGATGTCATCCAGCCATCTCATCCTCTGTTGTCCCCTTCTCCTGCCCCCAGTCCCTCCCAGCATCAGGGTCTTTTCCAATGAGTCAACTCTTCACATGAGGTAGCCAAAGTATTGGAGTTTTAAATTAAATTAAATAAACTTTAATAAAAGAAAAACAACAGAGTAGGGCTAGAAGTTCCAATTCTCTAATCTCACACACAGTGTTTCTTGTGTGGCCAGATCCTCCCTTGAAACTTTTCAAGGGAAACTAACCATCCTCCATGAATCACCGCTTTACATAAACTCAGGTCACTCAAAAGGAGCTCCTTATGAATAACAAGGTTCTCCTACCACTTAGGAAATTCCAAAGGTATTTAAAGCTCTGTGCCAGGAATCAGAGACAAAGACCAGATTTTCCTTCTTTATGATCATACCCCCAGGGCAGAGTTTGACACCATCACTCTTCCTTTCTCTCACCCCAGATTTCCCCCTGAGAACTGGCTGAATGTTTTCAGAGTGTAGTGATCTGTTGTTTTACAGAAGAGTAAGAGACGGAGAGACGCTGAGACCTCTGGGGCTAAGCTGGTGTGAAACTTTGGTCTCTAAATCTGAATTCCCTGAGACTCTCTGGAGGGTTCCATGTTTGTCTCCTATAGTTACTCTAGCCAGTTATCACAAACTTAGTGACTTTAAAACACATTTATTAGCTTACCGATCTGAAGGCTGGAAGTCTGAAATGAGTCCTCAGGGCTATGTTCCTTCTGGAGGCTCCATGAGAACCTGTTTCCTTGACCTTTTTGTCTTCCAAGGCTCTTTTGCATCTTTTTATTCATGATCTTCCTCTGTCTTCCAGCCTGCAGTGTAGCATCTTCAAATCCTTTCTTTCTCTCTCCCTCTGTTTCCATCACGACATGACTTTCTGTCTCGCTCTGACTCTTCTGTACCTCTCTTTTAAAGACCCTGTAATTGTATCAGGCTCACCAAAGCTTCCCTGGGGGCTCAGATGGTAAAGAATCTGCCTGCAATGCAGGAGACCTGGGCTCAACCCTGGGTTGGGAAGATCCCCTGGAGAAGGGAATGACAACCCATTTCAGTATTCTTGCCTGGAGAATCCTATGGACAGAGGAGCCTGGCGGGCTATAGTCCATGGGATCTCAAAAGAGTCAGATAAAATTGTCTAACACTTTCACTTTTCACTTTCACCAGGATGATCTTCCATCTCAAGGTCCTTTACTTGATCCCATTTGCCTTATAAGGTAAGATGCAGTTTCTGGGCAAGAGGACATAAATATCTTTAGGAGGATCCTGTTCAGTGGACCATGGTTCTATGCTGCTACCATCATGGGCTTGGATTTTTTTGGCCTCAGCCCATTTTTGTTGCATCACAGATAAATGGTGACCACTGTTGTAGAGGAGGGGACCTTGTCTCCTTTCTCAAAGTTTGTTTCTCTGGTTGGCCCATTCCAAGTTTTGCTAAGGGGTGAGGATCTCTCACTTGAAGGGAGAGAACTTCTTTCAAGGCTAATGTGCTCTTCCTTTAACTCCTCCAGACTCTATGTTGCTGGTCTGGGTTGCATTCCTGGACATCCCACGTTGTAGGTGAGGTAGGATGCTAAGAAATATTGTCCAGTCATCCTGAATCTGCTAGTTCAGCCCTCACTGGAGAGTCCTGCAAAACAGTTTTGGTATTTTTCTGACTAAATCAATTGGTGATTTATTTCCTACTTGGACAAAGTCTGGCCCAAATGGTTAACTGCCCAAGCAGCGTTTGCAAACCCATTTTTTCCCTCTCTCGTCATCCATTGATTTGGTGTGTGAACTTCAGGAATTTGCTTCCTTCTCCCATTTTTCTAAGAGAAAGCTGTAGTGAGAGCTCATGAGAAATGCTTTTACTCCCACGGTTCTGCAGAGGTCAGTGGTTTTCGACCCCCAGGGAGTTTTGCATGCCCTCCCTGCCCAGGGGATATTCGGCATTGTTTGGACGCATTTTGGCTGTGATGACTTGGGGAGGGGGTACTCTTGGCATCTTGTGGGTTGAGGCCAATCTGATAGTGGCAGAACAGACCCCACAACAGAAGAATTATCTGGTCCAAAATGCCAGCAATGCTGCAGGAGGAAAAAAATATAATCCTGATAATTTTAGTCTCTGTGTGGATTTACTTGTCCTCTCCATGGGAGGGAGGGAGTAACCCTGTTTGTCAGATTATGGGACAGTTATTGAGGCACATTAATAAGCAGGCAAGTTTTTTGGGCTCCAGAAGCTTCAAAACCAAGAGCCAGGCTATCTACTTCCTCTGGTCTCATCTGCCCCCAGACACAGTAAGTCTTCTTTCTCCAGTCCCGTTGCTGACCCCTGCAGTGAAAACAAGAAGCAGGGCATCGCTGCGGAAGCTGGAGGATGAGGGAGGAGCCTGCCTTTCGCTGGTGTCTGTTGAGTGTGGACTCCAAGTCTGTTCTGTATGTTTTGCTTCCATACGTAGAAGTCGTATCCCTTCCAGGGTTTAGATTTGGGGAGGGGGTGTCCATGAGCCCCTGTCTAAGCCACTTTCTATACTACAGTTTTATTAATTATGAGGATTGGGTGATGATGGGAGTGGGAGACTGCAAACCATCAATGAAGCTCATGGAAACTATACTGTGAATAAAGCTCGTGGTCCCAACTTTTCATGTCGGTTTTCATTATCCTGGAGCAGAGGGAGGAAAGCATTTGAATCCCTTGCATTTGGGCATCTTGGTGACTTTGCGGTGAGGCATAAAGAAAGATAAATACTCGGGGTTATTTATTTGTTTTTATTCCCCAGGCCCCAGGGAAGGCAAGGCTCTGAGCAGAGCCAGTTAAAGCTCTCCTCCAAACAAGCTGTTTCTCAAGCAAGGCTGTAATCCTCATGGGCTAGGGGAAACCAGCAGATTAAGCAGACTTCCTTGGTCTTTGTCTCAGCTTGAACTGTGACTGCTATCTGGAGAAATCAAGTCCTTCCTCAGCTAGCAGGAGTATAAATGGTCAAGAGGAATTTTTACATTAGATTGGAGCAGAAAATCCTTCCTTCTAGTAAGAAAAAAAAGGGAGAAATAAAAGATAGGCCACTGCTATTTAAGAGATAAGTTATGTTGTCATATAAACTACATAGTTATAGAGGATTCTAATTCTTCCTTTAAATGCAAAGGAAAACAATAATTTTGAAATGGCTTCATTGATCAGAAAATAACTACCGGCTGCAAACATTTATTCCCACTACAAAAGGCACAAGCCTCCTTTATCTTAACAAGAATATTATCTTGTTACAGTTAATAGTTATTGAACTGCCGGCTATGTCCCAGGCACTGTTTGAGGGTGCTGGGAAAATAATATCTAATTGAAGTTTCACTCTAATCCTTATGCTCAGTCGTGTCTGACTCTTTGTGACCCCATGGACTGTAGCCCACCAGGCTCCTCCATCCATGGGGTTCTTCAGGCAAGAATACTGGAGTGGGTTGCCATTTTCTTCTCCAGGGGATCTTTCCACCCAGGAATCGAACCCACGTCTCCCGCATTGCAGGCAGATGCTTTAACCTCTGAGCCACCAGGGAAGTCATCCTTAGCCATAGGTGCTGTTATTACCTTGATTTTATAGATAAAGGAACTGAGGATCAGAGAGGTGAAGCCCTTGTCCAAGGTCACATAGATGGAAAAGTGTCAGAGAAGGACTTTTGAACTTAGACTAGGCTGATAGAATGATCCCTCTTAATCATTGTCTTATAGAATTTTTATCCAGATTGCTGTTGTTTTTCAGTCACTAAGTCATATGTGATTCTGTGACCCCATTGACTGCAGCATGCCAGGCTCCCCTGTCCCTTATCATCTCCCAGAGTTGGCCCAAGTCCATGTTTATTGCATCGGTGATGCCATCCAACCATCTCAGCCTCTGTGATCCCCCTTCTCCTCCTAACTTCTGTCTTTCCCAGCATCACGGTCTTTTCTAGTGAGTCGGCTCTTCATATCAAGTGGCCAAAATATTGGAGCTTCAGCTTCAGCATCAGTCCTTCCAATGAGTATTCAGGGTTGATTTACTTTAAGATCGACTGGTTCGATCTCCTTGCTGTCCAAGGGACTCTCAAAGGTCTTCTTCAACACCACAGTTCAAAAGCATCCATTCTTGGGTACTCTGCCTGCTTTATGGTCCAGCTCTCACATCTGTACATGACTACTGGAAAGATCATAGCCTTGACTATACAGACCTTTGTCGGCAACGTGATTGATGTCTTCACCTTTTAACGCACTGTCTAGGTTTGTCAGAGCTTTCCTGCCAAGAAGCAATCGTTTTCTAATTTCATGGCTGCAGTCACGAGTTATCCAGGTTGGTCCCCCATATTTTCACATTCAGACTCTGGCTTGAGAGTGACTAGAACCTCACTCTGTGATTTTGTTTTCTTGTAATGTCTTGGATAAAGTTTTGGTGTCAGGGTAATATTGGACTCATACAATGAATTAAGAAGTGTTCTTAAACTTTTCAGAAGACTTTGTGCAGAATTGATATTATTTCCTTCTACTGACACATATATATGGAATTTAGAAAGATAGTAATGATGACCCTGTATGTGAGACAACAAAAGGACACAGACATAGAGAACGGACTTTTGGCCTCAGAGGGAGTAGGAGAGGGCAGGACGATCTGGGAGAATGGCATTGAAGCATATATACTATTATGTAAGAAACGAGGCGCCGGTCTGTGTTTGATGCAGGATGCAGGATGCTTGGGGCTGGTGTACGGGGATGATCCGGAGAGACATTGTGGGGTGGGAGGTGGGAGGGGGATTCAGGATTGGGAGCTTGTGTACACCTGTGGTAGATTCATGTCGATGTATGGCAAAGCCAATAGAGTATTGTAAAGTCAAATTTAAAAAATAATAAAAAAAATTAAAAAAAAATGTGTAGGAGAGTTCACCAGTGAGGACATCTGAGTCTAGAGTTTTCTTTGTGAAAAAGTTTTTTTAATTAATTAATTCGTTTTATTTTTGGTTGCGCTAGGTCTTTGCTGCTGCGCATGGGATTTCTCTAGTTGTGGTGAGCAGGCTTCCCGTTGTGGTGGCTTCTCTCATTGCAAAGCACAGGTTCTAGGGAGTTGGGGCTTCAGTCACAGCAGGAGGGCTCTAGAGAGTGGGCTCAGTAGTTGTGGCCCACAGCTGGCTTAGTTGCTCCACAGCATGTGGAATCTTCCTGGACCAGGGATCTAACGCATGTCCCCTGCCTTGCCAGGCAGATTCCTATCTCCTGTACAACCAGGGAAGTCCTGTGAAAAAGTTTTAAGCTATAATTTCATTTCAATAGTTATCACTTATTTATGTTATCAATGTCATCTTGAATGAGCTTTCCTAGCCTTTCAGGAAATTTGTCCATTTCAACCAACTTGTTGACCATATGGACATAAAACTGTTCATAATATTCACCTTCTTATAGAATCTGTAATGAGATCACTTTTCTCATCCATGATAGTGGTATTTGTGTCTTCTTTCTTTTTCTTGATCAATCTGACTAGATGTTTATAAAATATTTGATGGCCTCAAAGAATCAGGTTTTGTTGTATTGCTTTTCTCCCCCTCCTCCTTTTTTTTCTGTTTTCTATTTAATTTGTCTCTGCTCTCATATTATTACATCCTTTCTTCTGCTTACTTTGTGTCTAACTTGCTCTTCATTTTTATTTTAAGGTGGAAACTGAGTTCATTGATTAAGACTGTCATAGCTTTCTAATGAAGGCATTTAAATACTTCAAATTTCTCCCTAACTACTGCCTTAACAATATTTAATATCTTACCATATGTTGTTTTCACTTTCATTCAGTTCCAATACTTTCTAATTCCTTGTTGTCATTTCTTCTTTGACCCATGGGTTATTTAGATGTATGCTACTAAATTTCCAAGTACTTGGAGTTTTCCAGAGATCTTTCTGTTATTCTGTTAATATCTAATTTAATTCCAGGAGAGTCAGAAAACATATTTTGAATAACTTGAATCCTTTTAACCATATTGGGACTTGTGTTTGGTTTAGGGTATAGTCTATATTGCTAAAGGTTCTGTATATGGACATTGAAAACAATGAAAAGAACATGAGCTCTGCTACTATTGAATGTTCTGGAAATGTTAATTCAGTAATTCTAGTTCTGTGCTGTTCAAATCTTTTATTTCCTTGCTGATTTCCCCTTTACTTGCTCTATCAATTATTGAGAGAGAGTTTTATTTTTCGAGCTATAATTGTGGAATTCTTTATTTCTCTCTGCACTTTCCTGTTTTTGCTTTGAGTCTTTTCAAGGTCTGTTTATTGGGTACATAAACATGTATGTCCTCTGGAGTAATCAACCCCCTTGTTACTACAAAGTAAACTTCTGTATTCTTTGCTCTATTTTTATCTGATAATAATAAAATTGCTCTGGCTTTTTATAAAGATAGGGTTAGCATGTTATATCTTTTTCTATATTTTTACTTTTAACCTATTTATGTGTCTACATTTAAAGAACATTTCTTGTATTTGCAGCATATAATTAGATCTTTTTTAAAAAGATCCAAACTGATCTTCTTGCCTTTTAATAAGGATTCTTAAGCCACTTAAATTTAATATAATTATTAATATAGTTAAACTCATGTCTAGCATCTTGCCATTTTTTATTTGAGCCATTTGTATCTATTTCCTTTCTGCTTTTTCCCTTTGTTGTGTTAATTGAGTATTCTTTATGATTTCATTTTTTAAATCACAGCTTTATTGAGATGTAATTCACATACCATAAAACTCAGACTTTTAAAGTGTGCAACTCAGTAGGTCTTAGTAAATTTAGAATTGTTCAACCATCATGACTGTCTAATTCCAGAACATTGTCATCATCCCCAAAAGAAAGCCAAAACCCATGATGTAGTCACTCCACACTGCTTACTATCCCCAGCCTGAGGCAACCCCTACTCTACCTCCTGTCCCTATGCATTTGTTTGTTCTGAACATTTCACATGAATGAAATCACAAAATATACACCCTTTTGTGATGGTTTCTTTCGCTTTGCATAATGTTTTCAAGGTTCACTCAGGGGACAGGATATATCTATACTTCAGTCCTTTCTGTTACAGGATAATATTACATTGTATAGATATGCCACATCTTATTTCTGCTTTCATAAATTAATAGATACTCAGATTATTTCAATTTTTTGGCTAATGTGAATAGTGCTGCTATCACTGTTTATATACACATTTTTGCATGACTGTATGTTTTCAAATCTCTTGGAGATATACCTAAGAGTAGAAGTGCTATCATATAGTAAATATGTTTAACATTTTGTGAAATTAGCAAACTGTCTTCCAAAGTGGCTGGATCATTCTACAATCTCACCAACAATATGTTAAGATTCATTACTCCAGATCCTCACCTACTCATTATTGTCTGTCTGTTTGATTATAACCATTGATGTAGGCACGAAGAAGTATCTCATTATGATTTTGATTTGCATTCCCTAATGATTAATGCTATTTAGCATCTACCCATCCATGTACCTAGTGGCCATTTGCTTATCTTTGCTGAAGAAATGTCTGTTGAAATCCTTTCCTCATTAAAAAAAAAATTTTTTTTTAATGTTGAATTGTAAGACTTCTTTATGTATTTTGGACACAAGGTCCCTATGTGATATAAGATTTGCAAATATTTCTTAATATGAGTACTACCTTTTAACCTTTTTTCATTCTGTCTTACAAAGCACAAAGTTTTTTTATTTCAATGAAGTTTGATTTCTCTAAGTTTTTTTGGTCACTTTTGTTTAATGTCATATCTAAAAGGCTTTGCCAACATAAGATTACAAAGATATACCCCTATTTTTTCTAGTGGTTTTATACTTACAACTCTTACACGTTATTTGAAATATTTTGAGTTAATTTTTGGTGTGGGATAGGGGCACTTCACACCTCACTTTTATGTGTGGATATCCAGGTATATTCAGTATTATCTTTCCCACATTGAATTGTCTTGGTACTTTTGTCAAAAGTCAATGGACCACAAATGTGAGGGCTTATTTTTGGATTCTCAGTTCTATTTTCTTGATCTATATGTCTACCCTTATGTAATACCACACTGTCTTGATTCTGTAGCTATGAAGTATGTTTTAAAATCAACAACAGTAAGTCCAACTTAGTTCTTCTTTTCAAAATTATTTTGGCTATTCTAGGATACACAAATTTTCATATTAGCCTGAAAGATCCTGAAAAAAGTCCAGCTTTGATAGTGATAAGTAATGAATTAACACTGTAGATCATTTTAGAGAGTGTGGTAGGTATAATAATGACCCTCCAAGAAGTCAGCCATGTTCTAATCTTAACCTGTGAATATGTTACCTTACACAGCAAAAGGGACATTGTAGATGTGATTAAGTTAAGGATCTTAAGATGAGTGATATTGGATTATCCTGGTGGGTCCAATGTCCTTGGGCAGGAAGAAGGGTCAAAGTCAGACAAGATGTATTGTTGGAGCAATGGAGTCACAAGCCAAGGTCTGTGGGAAACCACCAGAAGTTGCCTAAAAATTCTTAAATTGGGCTGGAAATGAAGGATATGGAGGTGAGCAAAAATAAACAACAAAACAATCTGCACCCTAGTGAAGCTTAATCAAATAAACTTATCTATTTACAAAGTGCTTGCAGGGGGAGATAAGAGTTTATAACAACTGTCTTGGATTTAATATGTTGGGAGAAGGCGGTTGGCATCAGAATTAGTTGCCCAGAGGAAATATGAAAGAAAGAGGAGGGGCTAACTGATGAAGCAGGTGAGGGGAGCACTCCAGGCAGAAGAAACTAAACATGAAAAGAGACCAGGAAGCAAAAAGCAGACTTCAGCTCTGCCTCCAGGCTTTCAGCTCAGAGCGTGTGCAGCAAGAGCTACTCCTTGGCTTCCTTTTGCATCATCACCTTGGAGGCTCCAGCAATGCTGGAGTGAGCTAGGGGCTGGCTTGCTTGCTTTTGGAAGACAAATGTCGCTTTCCCTTTCCTCTTGTGACACCCCCTACCCTAAATCACTTTCTGCTGCTCACAGGGTCCCACAGCACCTGGCTTCCAACACACCGTGTGAACTGACGGAGGGTCCTGAATGTTATTTCTTCTCTAATTAGCTAGTGCACCTGTGCTCCCGGAGACTTCTCCTGAGCCCATGAAGCCACCAGAGGTCGCATTAACAAGCTCGCTATAATAAGTCTTTGCCATGAAAGCTCAGGGTAATTAATTCTAACACTGGGAAGGGCTCAAGACTAATTCCACTGAACTGTATAGTGAAATCAGGCACACACACTCACACACAAATCATACTGTCACTTAGCAATTTCTTACTTCTGATGCTTTTCGTTACATGGCTTCCTTTTCTTCCCATAATCAGCCCATCCATTAGGTACAATAGTATTCATGGCTCTTCTTGTTTTACAGATTCTAAGAAACTAAGGCCCAGAGAGGTCTCTAAAGTCACACAGCGTCAGTGCTGGAGTTGGGATTTCATCTCAGTGCTGTTATTACCAAACTCATGTTCTTTCTAATATCCTCTACGAGCTATGGTTTTGGTACTTTGAACTATGTTTTACATTCAGAACTTAACTAACCCTTCCTATTACCAGAGAATTGATGCACCAGGCTCTTGCAGTTGTGTGTTTGTATATACATTTAATTGAATGATCGCTGTCTAAATAAAACCTTTTGCCATGTCCTGGCACTGCTGAATGTCTGATCCAGGGACAGACCCTTGGAGTCTCTGTCCAAAGCCTTCTGCCTCTCAGAAGACCTAACTAGGAAAAAAGGGTAACAGAAAGTAACTTGCTGATCCTAATTGCTTTGCCCGCTCTACATGTCTCAGATCAAATACCATTTTGCCCTCTTTTTCCCCTTTAGGGGGGAATTAATTAAGCTCTAATTACACCGACAGAAAAAAATAGAAGCTACAATAAAATTATTTTTTTTTTAAAAAAAAGCTATTAACAAGGTCTGTGCACAGAGCTTGTTATAACCCAGGGAATGAGCCTCATTTGAATTTTATGGCCTTTCCATTTACTTTTTAAAAAATTAAACCTTTTCTTACAATCCTTAATATGTCTTCCATGGTATAATCATCCTTGGGAATTTTCAGGTGTTAAATTAGATACTTGGGGACTCCCTGATTCCTCGTGCCTTTGGTCAGAGCATGTTGTATTCCATGAGGCAGATTAATAGTGATTTTTTATAAACCGATTTAAGAGTTCACACCAATTTTTTGTTTTCCATCTGGAAGGAAGTCTGACTTGCAGAGCCCCTCTGGTCCAGGCAAATTAAATGGGAGTGAACGTTTTCCTTGTCAGAGAGAAACTTTAGAAGTGGATTGTAATTAGGACATGCCACTTTAAGGGAGGAACACAATCCTTTCTCCCCATCAAAGGGTAGCCAGCCATGCAGACGGACCTGGGCTGCTGTGAAGGTGGGAGGGAGGGACCTCCAGCAGGGATGGGAGAGGCCCCCTTGCCCTGCCATGCTTCACAGCACTTTCCTGAACATCAGAGCTTGAAACATAAACCATCCCAGAAGGAGATGTGACCCAGAAACTGACCCAATGAAGGGTAGAACTGTGACTCAACCCTAGACCTGGACCCATCCTGTGACTTCCCTATCACATGTGGCTGGGTCACTAGGATAAGGTCTTCAGAATTCAGACTGTCAATCCCAAGTCTCCATCTACTGAATCACAGCATCTAGGAATAGGGTCTTGGAATCAGTATTTTTTCAAATGCCTCCACGCAGATTCTGATACTAGTTAGACATGGGAGTCATCTGATTAAAATGTCAAGTGTTAATCACCCAGTTGTGTCCAACTGTTTGTGACTCCATGGACTGTAGCCCACCAGGGTCCTCTGTCCATGGAATTCTCCAAGCAAGAATACTGGAGTGGATAGCCATTTCCTTCTCCAGGGGGTCTTCTGGATCCAGGGATTGAACCCAGGTCTCCCACATTGCATGCAGATTCTTTACTGTCTAAGCCACCAGGGAAGCCCTCTAAAATGCCAAGGGTAGAGAAAAACACTAGCTTTCAGGGAAGAGAAACACCCTACGTGTCTCAAATAGCAGAGAAGAATGAAACATACTCCCAAGAGGTTGGAACTTTGAGCCTAGACATTCCCACAGGGGAATTTTCTTTGAAACTTTCTCATTTATCCTACAAATGATATAATTTGGGATTCTACTTTAATAATAAGAATTACATACATATATGCATATATTCATGTGCATATATACATATATATGTATATATGTATGTATATTCATATCCCAGATATTAGCTGGCTCCAGAATATGCTACCTTTCCTAGAATAGCCCATGCTCTAGCCAATGCACATACACAGACTTTTCTCAGATTTCTAAAAATCCCTGGTGGCGTAGGGTGGGTGCTTGTAGCCTCAGGTTCATCTCCAGGCTCTAAGTTCCTTCTTCCACTAAATTCATTTCTGGACCCTCTCACCATTCCGTGGTCATCATCTCTACTTTTTGATGCATAGAAAGTATTTGATTTCCACTAAAATCAATTCTCAGAAGATATTGGTCTGTACAGTATACTCTAAAATGATTATTGGGGAAAGAACAGGGACAAAATAGAAAGGAGGAGGGACACTGATGCATAGGAGCAGGCTCATATAGACTCACAAGAGCCAGCTATTAAATGTTCAGGATTTTTGCAATCTGGTTGGTAAACAAAGTCATTAGTTTAAATTTTATAAACATAATTAAACAAACTATCCCAAACACATTACTTATTATTCATTTCACTGCATTTTATTATTATCTATACCACTGAAGTTGTTACTATATTTGGGTGGCAGAAATATTATAAAATGAGCTGCTATCACATCTCTTCCCAATTCTATGTTTAGTAGTTACATTGGTAGAAAGAAATTGGCCATGGTGAGAGTCTTTATACCACATAAATTGACAGATTCATTAAATCAAATCTTGTTCATTATCTAGACTTAAAAATTCATGAAGATGATATTAATAAGGTCAATTAGACTTAAGATGTGTTGTATGTATGACTCACATAAAAGGCTGAAGAAATTTTTTGTCAATATTTGAAAACTATTACCTGTGTCAACAAAGTAGTCAGTCATGTCATTGACAAATGAGTGAAGTTCTGACAGGGCTGTTACCCTTGTTTCACTTCCATCTTATTCATCAACAGAAATGAAAATATCAACCAATATTCATGTCAGAACTACACTTGTAATCAAGTATTTATTTTTAGCCTGGTTTTGTCAAATCATGNCTAGCCAATGCACATACACAGACTTTCCTCAGATTTCTAAAAATCCCTGGTGGCGTAGGGTGGGTGCTTGTAGCCTCAGGTTCATCTCCAGGCTCTAAGTTCCTTCTTCCACTAAATTCATTTCTGGACCCTCTCACCATTCCGTGGTCATCATCTCTACTTTTTGATGCATAGAAAGTATTTGATTTCCACTAAAATCAATTCTCAGAAGATATTGGTCTGTACAGTATACTCTAAAATGATTATTGGGGAAAGAACAGGGACAAAATAGAAAGGAGGAGGGACACTGATGCATAGGAGCAGGCTCATATAGACTCACAAGAGCCAGCTATTAAATGTTCAGGATTTTTGCAATCTGGTTGGTAAACAAAGTCATTAGTTTAAATTTTATAAACATAATTAAACAAACTATCCCAAACACATTACTTATTATTCATTTCACTGCATTTTATTATTATCTATACCACTGAAGTTGTTACTATATTTGGGTGGCAGAAATATTATAAAATGAGCTGCTATCACATCTCTTCCCAATTCTATGTTTAGTAGTTACATTGGTAGAAAGAAATTGGCCATGGTGAGAGTCTTTATACCACATAAATTGACAGATTCATTAAATCAAATCTTGTTCATTATCTAGACTTAAAAATTCATGAAGATGATATTAATAAGGTCAATTAGACTTAAGATGTGTTGTATGTATGACTCACATAAAAGGCTGAAGAAATTTTTTGTCAATATTTGAAAACTATTACCTGTGTCAACAAAGTAGTCAGTCATGTCATTGACAAATGAGTGAAGTTCTGACAGGGCTGTTACCCTTGTTTCACTTCCATCTTATTCATCAACAGAAATGAAAATATCAACCAATATTCATGTCAGAACTACACTTGTAATCAAGTATTTATTTTTAGCCTGGTTTTGTCAAATCATGGTTGAATTGCAACCATTGATCAGCTAGAGATTCAAGGATTCTACAAAATTCGTGAACACATTTTGTGAGAATCAAGTGGTTAGATGGGAAAGAATAGCCTATATTTTGTTCTCATTTATAAATTGTGTGCTACACATCCTTCATATCAGTAAAGGTTTGAATAAGCTCTCTGTTTCCCCAGAGAGCTAGCTGTTAAACATTTACCAGCCCACCATAATAATATAAACACATTGAATAGTGAGTGTGTGTGTGTGTGTGTGTGTGTGTGTATGTACATATATATATACCCTCTCACCTCAAAAATAGTTAATTTTTCTTCTCCCTCCCTATCAAGTGCAAAAACTAATTGCTTTCTTTATCTTCTGCAGAACTATTTAATCATCTCTTTTATTGGGGTTTCCAGATGGTAAAGATGGTATTTCCTGCTTGCAATGCAGGAAATGCAGGTTCGATCCCTGAGTTGTGAAGATCCCCTGGAGAACAGAATGGCAACCCACTCCAGTATTCTTGCCTGGAGAATCCCATGGACAGAGAAGCCTGGCGGGCTACAATCCATGGGGTCGCAAAGAGTCCCAAATGACTGAGCAACTAATATTTTATTAAATATTGGGTGTTTATGGGTTACCACCCAAACATCCATGTCCCTTTCCGCATCAACAGCCTATTACATTTTCAACGCGGAATGCACCCCTCCTCCAGGCTCAGTTTTATGTGAGAGAATGAACCCTTCCCCAGCTACAGGGATTGGCTCTGAGAGACTTAGCCAATCAGCATGTCCCAGCTTCCTGGCTACAGTGACTGGTTCAGAGTTGAACACAACTAATGCAGGCCAATGAAAGAGAAGGAAATCCAGGTTTTAAGGAGGTGATATTAGAAGAGATAAATTCCTTTTCTCTGGACAATGTATTTTGAGATAGGAACTACTTCACCCTCTTTATTATCCCAAGGAGAGAACTCAGAACTGGGGGATGAGAAACTACCAACACTTGAGGATGAAGCCAGACACCACGGAAAGTAAAGTGTGTGTGTGTGTGTGTGTGTGTGTGTGTGTGTGTGAGCATGTGTGCGTGAATGCAGACTCAGTCCCTCAGTCATGTCAGACTTTGTGCCACCCTATGGGCTGTAGCGGCTCCTCTATCCATGCAATTTTCCATGCAAGAATACTGGAGTGGGCTGCCATTTCCTCCTGTAGGGGGATTTTCCAAATCCAGGGATGGAACCAGAGTCTCTTGTGTCTCTTGCATTGACAGGCAGATTCTTTACCACTGTGCCACCTGGGAAGCCCCCACACTACACTTTATCTTAGTCAAAAGGCAAGAAAGCAAAGAAGATACACAAAATCTGGGTCCTTGTTAAAATTATTTGAAGATAGAGCCTTATCTGAAACCAAATTTTCCTGACTTTTAGGTATAAGAAGTAATAAATTCCCTCTGTTTTTAAAGCCAATTTGAGTTCATTTTTCTGTCACTTGAAACCAAAAATATCCTTCATTTTTATATTTGTTTTGACTCTTTACTTCAGGGTCCTCACTTTCTACCCCAGGAATTTCTTCTCTAAGAGAAATTCTATTCCAGCTAATAAGATTAAAAAAAAAACAACAACTTCAGTACATAAAAGTAGTGTTTCTAATAACATTGTCAAGCAAAATTCACATTTGAGAAAGTCCCACCACACTTATTCCATGGCTTGTGAGTGCTTGTTAGCAGAACTGTATACTAAGGGACATGCACACTTCAATTTGAGAAGCCTGGTGCTAAAGTATCAAGACACCACTTACATCTCAGAAAGTCAACTCTTGTTTGACTGTTNACATTTGAGAAAGTCCCACCACACTTATTCCATGGCTTGTGAGTGCTTGTTAGCAGAACTGTATACTAAGGGACATGCACACTTCAATTTGAGAAGCCTGGTGCTAAAGTATCAAGACACCACTTACATCTCAGAAAGTCAACTCTTGTTTGACTGTTCCTCTGTATCGTGTCAGTCACAGAGTAGAATGTTGAGAGTTGGATGTAAAATGCAGTAATTTGAGGAAGATGAAGGATAATTATTATGAAAATAAGAGCAAAAACTTACAGAGCTCTTGCTTTGTGCCAGGTTCTGAGTTAAGTTCTTTCCAGAAATGAATCCTCACTGCCATCCTAGGAGGCAGACATTTCCCTCCTCAGTTTGTAGGTAAAGACATAAAAATGGTCGCCCAAGTTCACACACTTTGGCTCCTGGGCCTGTACTCTAACCAGTAGGTTGCACTGTTTCTCCACTGTGCACTTGCAAGAAAATGAAAATGTGTCTAGACCCCACTCACAGGAATAGGCGAGCCCAGTAGGGATCTGCCTTTGAGGCTCTGAGTGTCGTTGTGAAGTCCCAGCACTCACAAATGATGCATACCCAAAGCCAGCACTGAGACCAATGCAATTCACGCCAGAAGGGAGCAGAAGGCAAATCAGAGAGGCAACCAAGAGCACAATTTCCATGGAGCAGATAAGACCATCAACAGTCAAGGAACAAATGTGGGGAAGACGAAGAACGTGTCAGCAAGGAGAGCAAGCAGGTTGAAGACACTGATTCAGAATGGAGACTATAAACAGTGAAATGGCAGCAAAGGATGATTTTTCTGTATCAAAGCAGAAAGCGAAGAGGCAGTAAGGAGCCTCTTAATGAGGGTGAAAGAGAAGGGTGAAAGAGCTGGCTTGAAACTCAACAATTCCAAAAGCTAAGATCATGGCATCTGGTTCCATTACTTCATGGCAAACAGAAGGGGAAAAAGTGGAAGCAGTGACAGGTTTTATTTTCTTGGGCTCCAAAATCACTGTGGATGGTGACCACAGCCATGAGATTAAAAGACACTTGCTCCTTGGAAGGAAAGCTATGACAAACCTAGACAATGTATTAAAAGCAGAGACATCACTTTGCTGTCAAAGGTTCTTATAGTCAAAGCTATAGATTCCCTGATAGCTCAGATGGTAAAGAATCTGCCTGCGATGCAAGAGACCTGGGTTTGATCCCTGGAGAGGGGAATGGCAATCCACTTCAGTATTCTTACCTGGAGAATTCCATGGACAGACCTTGGGGTCACAAAAAGTCAGACACAGCTGAGTGACTTTCACATGTGGTTTTTCCAATAGTCATGTACAGATGTGACAGTTGGACCATAAAGAAGGTTGAATGCCTATGAATGGATTCTGTAGAATTGTGGTGCTGGAGAAGACTCTTGAGAGTGAGATCCAGCCAGTCAATCCAAAAGAAAATCAACCCTGAATATTCATTGGAAGGACTGATGCTGAAGCTGAAGCTCCAATACTTTGGCCACCTGATGTGAAGAGCTGACTCACTGGAAAAGACCCTGATGCTGGGAAGGACTGAAGGTAAAAGGAGAAGGAGGCAGCAGAGGACGAGATGGTTGAATAGCATCACCAACTCGATAGGCATGAATTTGAGCAAACTCTGGGAGGTAGTAGAGGATAGGGGAACCTGGTGTGCTGCAGTCCATGGGGTTGCAAAGAGTCAGACACGACTCAGAAACTGAACAAGAATGGAAAAGGTCCAAAGTTGAAGGCCATGTTAATTAATGTTAATTAATTAAGGCCATATTAATTAATATATAGTTAATGTCAAAATAGCGATACATCCCAAACAATGCTAAAACTCAGTAACAAGTATTTATTTCTGATGCAGAGATTTGTGGGCCAGCTAGCTATACCAGTTACAAACTAGTAAAGGTTCAATGTTAGTGGTGATTGATAGATGAACTAGGCCAGGGGTCCCCAACCTCTGGGATCGAATTCCTGATGATCTGAGGAGCTGATATAATAGTAATAGAAATAAAGTACTCAATTAAACATAATGTGCTTGAATCATCCCGAAACCATCTCCCCACCCTCTTTCTGTGGAAAAACTGTCTTCCGCAAAACCAGTCCGTGATGCGTAAAAGGCTGGGGACCTCTGTTTTAGGTTGCGCTCTGCTGCAAGCTGGAAGCTGGGCTCAGGTCAGTTCCATGCATCTCTCGTTCTCTGTGGACCAGCAGGTGAGCCAGGGCAGGTGCATGGCATGACAGTGACAAAAGCACACGACAGCAAGTGTAATCAATCACAAAAGCACGTTTCAAGTCTCTGCTGGCGCTTTTTCTCACCCCACTGGCCAAGGCAGGTCACACGACCAAGCCTGAAGACAGATGGTAGGGAACCAACCACTGTCCACCAGGAAATCGTGGCAAGGAGGTGGGTGTCTAAATACTGTTCCAAAGGAGGACATACTTAAGACCAATAATTAAATCTACTACAAGCCCCAAAGATAAAACGTGCCTTATAGTGATGTAAGGATCTGCCCCCCCCATGAGCAAAACAAGTTGTGATACAGTATCCTTGTCACTAGATAAGGACAATGGAAGGGGCCCGTAGAGTGGTCGTATGTATGAGAGACTAGAAGAGGGGCTGGGGGGCAGAGGTTGCTTTTCTCAGACCCTAATGAACATAGGCAGATGAGCCATGGCTATTTGGAAGCTTCCCAGTGTAAAGACCCACTCCTCACCGATCAAAACTGTGCTCAGGCCACTTTAAAAATTACTAGTTTAAGGTGTAATGTTCGTAGTGATTGATAGATGGTTTTTGTTTCTGAGGATTCGCCGGTCACCTTTCTATGGACCAAGCACAGCCAGCAGAACAGATGGTTAAGTCTGGGCTGAGAAGGTTTCTCTCTGTCACGCTGGCTGCATTAAGTCTGTTTCTTAGAGGAAGCATGCAGTAATGCAGAGAGGTTGTATTTCCTTGCCAGTTTGACTTCTTCCTTGTTGAACAAGTCTCTTTCAGTCTTTTTATCCCACCAGAGAATGCAGCTATGGCCAATGGCAGGTTCCCAATTAGAAACCTTCTCCCAGTGAATCTGCATTTGTTAAATGAGCTTTATGATGATTTTTTTTCAAATCTCTTTGAATCTGAGACCACACCCAGTATTCCTTGGGGATCAGGACACCTTAGCTAGCTTTTTCTGAAACTCAGAGTCAGAAAGGGTAAGGTGTCTATGTTTACATAAACATCAGTCTCTGGTGTTTATTTTGCACTGGCAGCCACAAAAAGCCCCCAAAGAAACAATTTTAGAGCAGTGGTGCCCAAATCTGAAGTTCATGTTAAAGTCTCCATGGGAGCCATGAAGCTCATAGATGCCTGGGCTTCCCAAGTGGCTCAGATGATAAAGAATCTGCCTGTAATGGCTTTGATCCCTGGGTCGGGAAGATCCTCTGGAGAAGGAAATGGCAACCCATTCCAATATTCTTGTCTAGAGAATTCCATGGACAGAGGAGCATGGTGTGTTTGGTGGCCTACAGTCCATGGGATCACAAAGAGTCAGACACAACTGAGCAACTAACACTTTCACTTTCACACTTCCCAGACCAAGTAAGTCATGATCTCAGGGTAAGGAGAGTGCCTGGACATTATGTGTGAGGGGGTGGTTATTCATTTTTAAGCTCTCCAGATGTTTCTAATGTGTAGCCAGGTGTGAAAGATCACTCTTTAAGTCTCCACTCCAATCAGCATAGTGTTGTGTTGGTCTGGTAATTCCCGTTATAAAATTCACTGTGAAAATATGTTCATATCCATTCTGTGCTCAGTCTTGGAGAAAAAAAGCTAACTTTTTCTGAAGAAAGTAATTTTCTTTGTTCTGAAAGTTCTGCTCCAGTCTTCAGCCAAAAGCAAGGTGGAGGAATGTCTTTTTAACCATAATGTTAATAATCAGGAATCACAGTGTTTGCAAGGGTTTTATAAAGTGTTGGGGTGTTTTGGCCAACCATGCTCAGACAGAATGTTGTTTTTCTTTCTCCTTAGAAATTTATGTTCACCTGTTGATTTACATGCACTTCCCAGGTGGCACTAGTGGTAAAGAACCCAACTACCAATGTAGGAGATGCGAGAGACGTGGGTTAGATCCCTGGGTTGGGAAGAGCTCCTGGAAGGGGACACAGCAACCTACTCCAGTATTCTTACCTGGAGAATCCCATGGACAGAGAAGCCTGGTGGGCTACANTTTTAAGCATGACCTTACTAGCATAGGAGATGAGTGCAATTATCCAATGTTTTGAACATTCTTTAGTACTGCCTTTTTGGGAATTGGGATAAGTATTGATCTTTTCCAGTCGTGTGGCCACTGTTGGGTCTTCCAGATTTGCTGACATACTGAGTGCAACACTTTTATAGCATCATCATTTAGACTTTTGAACAGCTCTACTGGAATTCCATCACATCCACTAGCTTTATTGACAGCAGTGCTTCCTTAGGCCCACTTGACTTCAAACTCCAGAATATCTAGCTCTGGGTGACTGACCACACCATAGTAATTATCCAGTTCATTAAGATGCTTTTTTTGTACAGTTCTTTTGTGCATTCGTTCCCTCTGTTCTTGATCTCTTTGGCATATATAAATATATGTATGTTTCTGCGTATATATATATATGCTGTGCTACACTCAGTCTGGTGGCTCAGATGGTAAAGCGTCTGCTTACAATGTGGGAGACCTGGGTTCTATCCCTGGGTGGGGAAGATCCTCTGGAGAAGGAAATGGCAATCCACTCCAGTACTCTTGCCTGGAAACTCCCATGGGGGGACCCTGGTAGGCTTCAGTCCATGGGGTTGCAAAGAGTTGAACACGACTGAGAGACTTCATTTCATGGTGAGTCATGTCTGGCTCTTTTTGACCCCATAGACTGAAGCCCACCAGGCTCCTCAGTCCATGGAATTCTTTAGGTAAGAATGCTGGAGGCATGCCATTTTCTCCTGCAGGGCATCTTTCAGACCCAGGTATCAAACTCATGTCTAATAAATATATAATATATTTTATCTTTAGCTAATAGCTCCTTGACATCAGTTGCTCTGGACCGTTATGGTGACTTCTCATTGAGAAATCCCTTTGAGTGATTTCTAAAACATCAGCAAATCTTATGACTTCATTTTCTACCAAAAACTCACTGCTGTGGAAAGAATGAAAATATTGGGTTCACTATTGTGTGAAAATATTGGGTTCACAAGGAATGGAAAGGCTTCCTTACTGTAAAATATTTTTGTCTTTTAGTTTTCTCCACCAGGAAGTGAAAGTGGAAACACAGAAAGTAGAGACCTAAGGGGATCAATGACTTTTGTTTACCAAGACTGCTGTTCCCTAGGGTCTAGAGGCTGCCTTGGGGGCCAGCTCCACAATAAAGATGCCTACAGTGTATGAGGACTTCCTGGGTAGCTGAAATGGTAAACAATCAGCCTGCAATGTAGGAGACCTGGGTTTGATCCCTGGGCTGGGAAGATCCCCTGGAGAAGGGCATGGCAACCCACTCCAGTATTCATACTTGGAGTATCCCATGGACAGAAGAGCCGGGTGAGTTAGAGTTCATAGGGTCGAAAAGAGTCAGACTGGACTGATAGACTAACATTTTTTCACTTTCACTTTTCCCGCCCCCTACAATAAAGAATAGCCATTGCATCCATTTTCCAACCAGGAGGCTCCTGGATGGTTTGAAATTTGCCCTGAATAACCAAGTCGAAGAATTTATTTTCAAAGCTAATCTCAACTTGGAAATCTTGCAGCCGAGACTCTGGGAATAGTCTGGTTGCTTGCATCTGCATTCTTTGCTGATCTCACATTCTCATGCTCTGAGCTGGCTTCGTTACAGTTTGACTTTTTATTTTTCCTCTGTGTCTCCCAAATGAAGCCTTGGCACACTCTTCTCTATTAAAAACCTCATTTTGCCATAATCAGGGGTCAATTAGTTAGACATTCTTAGATTGCGCTGCAACACCCTAGTCAGTGGACTTGACCAGGTGCCAAGGGAGCTAGTGGGTGTGCCAATAGTACAGAAAGGCAGCTCTCTGCTACAAACACATTTAGTATATTACCCTGAGTTTCTTATTGCTTTCCTGAAGCACAAGAGCAGCATGGGAGATGATACAGACATTCCAGAAAGGAAAGGTGGGGGTGGGGGGAGAGCCAGCCTTCCCGCAATGAAGCAAATTGTTCCACCTTGCTGATTTACCCGAGAGATTATTCTGCATTATCTATTATTGGAATGGAGTGTCAAAAATATTTCTTTTCCTCAAACATGTTAGAAGTTTCGAAACTCATTTCCATTGAAAATACCGGGCCATGGTTTCTCAAGTAAGGAAATAACCCATCTCTAAAGTTATCTGTGGAAGTCAGGGAGCCAATAATGTTTGGCTACTGTGAGGTTTATTTCGCTTAATGGGTTCCTTCCTGAGAATTTAATGTCTTTTCCACATGTGGAAGCTACAATGGAATTGAAACTGACATACTTCTACCTGTGGGTCCTTTCTTCTCTTTAGATTATGTGAAAAATGAGCCCAGTTGCAATTCTCTTGTTATGTTCACTCACCTAACATTGAACAAATGTCTCTTAGAGGACCCAGTCTGGTGAGCACCCCGTTTTCTTTTTCTGCAATGGCACTGATTTCTTGTCTTCCTGAGTCCTGGAAGTTGGTCCCAGGCTTCCCAAAGTCCACCCTGCTGCACCACCTCCAGGAATTGGTTCTGGGTCATATCTGCTCTGTCTTCTGTCTTGCAGGCTCCTTCTTCCAACACATATGAGAACAAAACTCATACAGTTGGGATTAAAAACAAAAAACAAAAAAACCTCAATTCAATGAATATTTGACTATGCGTAGGGTCCCATTTAAAATGGAAAGACGTGTCAGTCATCTTTCCTGACTTCCAGGGCACATGATCTCAAGAGGGAGATGTAGTCATGTACATGGTGATGTTCAAAATCCTTGATAACACCTAATTTGTGGTATGTTCAATCACCACAAATTAGGACATGCAATGGCTTCAGCATTGGAGCAGACCCTTGAAGACCCTGAGTGAGTTGGGAACAGCCCTCTACTAGCTGGAGTTCTGGTCGAGTGGCTGGAATGGTGCAGGAGGAGGCTGGGGCACCAGAGATTGGGGTGAGCACACTTCTACCAATCAGGATGGAGAGGCACTGATGTTTCACCGACTTAGGTAAGTGTGCCAGGGTACACCAGCAGCCCTGTGTGGACAGAAATAGAGGGTGTAAGCCTGTCTACACATCACACACCTCCAGGAACACTTACTAAAAATTCAGAATCTGGGCCCTTAATTCAGGTTCTGCTTCAGTGATTCTAGGGTGAATGTGGGAATATGTATTTTAACAAAAATCTTAGTGACCATGATGGGACCAGCTGGCAGACCTGGATCTGGAAATGGTTGGTAGTATGCTAGACAAGAGGGAGGGCCCTGGGGGCTGATTTATTGTTGTGTCTGATTCTTTGTGATCCCTGGACTGCAGCATACCAGGCTTCTCTGTCCTTCACTATCTCCTGGAGCTTGCTCAAACTCATGTCCATTGAGTCGGTGATGCCATCCAACCATCTCATCCTTTGTCAACCCATTCTTTGCCTGCCCTCAGTCTTTTCCAGCATCAGGGTCTTTTCCAGTGAGTCAGCTCAAGGGGCCAAAGAATTGGGGACTGATAAGTCTGGGTTAAACTCTCTAAGTCTCAGTTTACTTATTTGTAAAATGGTGCTAAAGACAGTGGTTATGAGGAAGAAATGAGAACGTGTTTTTGAAATATGTAGTCCAGACCTGATCCAGAGAAAGTGGACCATGGCCATACCCACTTCCCACCCAAAGCAAAGTGGAAGGAATGCTCTCAGCTGAACCTTCTAAAGTATTTCCTGGGGATGAAGGGTCCTGGAATTGCTCTTGCTGGAATAAAGTAATATTTCTTAGTGGGAGAATCTACACTTTTAACAAGTAACCCCACATGATTCTCATGCTCAGCAAATTAAAAACAAATGTTGTTCTAGTTGGAGAAAGGATAAACAGTAGTCTCAGATCACAGAAGTGGCTTGTACCTGCTCTGCCTGTATATGAGGGGCATCTGAACACGACCAACATGAATGATTTAGGCCCTAGAGGATTGGGGCTCCAGCATCCAGGCTGCCTGTCACTACATTCTCTGCATCCACTTCCCTCTGGGATTTTAATCTCACTCCAATATGGATATAAGCTCCCCCTCCCACACAGTGTGTAGACAAGATGAGCTAATGGGGATGCAGTATCTGTGCTGAAGAAAGCATTTTAATTAATGACACAAATCCATAGTCCCTTTGGTTGAGTGGGAAGCATCAATTTATCTTCTCCTTTAAATTTAACTAATATTTGCTTTTATTTACCACTCTTTGTCCAACTATAAAAAATACTAAAACAACTGTGGGAAACTGGGAAATAGAGAAAAACATAGAGTGGTTAAAAAACTTATTTATTGGGGCACAGTGACTGCATCACCAAAAAGCCTTACCAGCTAAATCAAAGAAGATGGATGTGTCCTTATACAGTGCCTTGAGCAGAATGGAATGGAATGACGGGAACAGTCTGGCAGACGGTCATGGGAACAAGCTGTGGTGTGAGGTTCAATGCTGGAGGTGTGACTTAGGCCAACTTGTTTAATTTCTCCTTGCCTTGATTTCCTCATCTGTAATGTGGGGATAATGCTATTCCCTGCTACATGAGGTTATCACAAGTATTAAATAAAATGAAATGTTTAACACTTTTAGCCTACTCAAAAACCACTGAGCTATTATTTGAATTACACATTTTGATCAAGTGGGAAAAATCAGGTCAAATAATGACTAAATTTGATTTTCCTTCAGTTCAGTCACTCAGTTGTGTTGACTCTGCGACCCTCTGGACTGCAGCATGCAGGCTTCCCTGTCCATTACCAACTCCCAGAGCTTACTCAAACTTATATCTATCGAGTAGGTGATGCCATCCAACCATTTCATCCTCTGTCATCCCCTTTTCCTCCTGCCTTCATTCTTTCTCAGCATCAAGGTCTTTCCCAATAAGTCAGTTCTTCACGTCAGGTGAACAAAATATTGGAGTTTCAGCTGCAGCATCAGTCCTTCTAATGAATATTCAGGACTGATCTCCTTTAGGATGGACTGGTTGGATCTCCTTGTCATCCAAGGGACTCTCAAGAGTCTCCTCCAACACCACAGTTCAAAAGCATGAATTCTTTGGCACTGAGCTTTCTTTATAATCCAACTCTCACACCCATATATGACTACTGGAAAGCCCATAGCTTTTATTAGATGGACTTCTGTCAACAAAGTAATGCCTCTGTTTTTAAATATGCTGTCTAGGTTGGTCATAGCTTTTCTTCCAAGGAGCAAGCATCTTTTAATTTCATGGCTGCTGTCACTATCTGCAGTGATTTTGGAGCCCCCCCAAATAAAGTCTCTCACTGTTTCCATTGCTTTCCCATCTATTTGCCATGAAGTGATGGGACAGGATGCCATGATCTTTTTTTTCTGAATGTTGAGGTTTAGGCCAACTTTTTCATTCTCTTCTTTCACTTTCATCAAGAGGCTCTTTAGTTCTTCTTTACTTTCTGCTGTAAACGTGGTATCATCTGCATATCTGAGGTTATTGATATTTCTCCCAGCAATCTTGATTCCAGCTTGTGCTTCATTCAGTCCAGCGTTTCTCATGATGTACTCTGCATTTAAATTAAATAAGCAGGGTAACAATATACAGCCTTGATGCACTCCTTTACCAATTTAGAAACAGTCTGTTATTCCATGTCCTGTTCTGACTGTTGTTTCTTGACCTGCATACAGGTTTCTCAGGAGGCAGGTAAGGTGGTCTGGTATTCCTATATCTGTAAGAATTTTCCACAGTTTGCTGTGATTCACACAGTCAAAGGCTTTGGCGTAGCCAATAAAGCAGAAGTAGATATTTTTCTGGAACCCTCTTGCTTTTTTGACGATCCAGTGAATGTTGGCAATTTCATCTCTGGTTCCTCTGCCTTTTCTAAAACCAGCTTGAATATCTGGAAGTTCATGATTCATGTATTTTTGAAGTCTGGCTTGAAAATTTTTGAGCATTACTTTACTAGTGTGTAGGATGAGTGCAATTGGGTGGTAATTCGAACATTCTTTGCATTGCCTTTCTTTGAATTGGAATGAAAACTAGCATTTTCCAGTCCTGTGGCCACTGTTGAGTTTTCCAACTTTGCTGGCATATTGGGTGCAGCACTTTCACAGCATCATCTTTTAGGATTTGAAATAGCTCAACTGGAATTCCATCACCTCCTCTAACTTTGTTCGTAGTGATGCTTCATAGGCCCAGTTGACTTTGCATTCCAGGATGTCTGGCTCTAGGTGAGTGATCACACCATTGTGATTATCTGGATAATTAAGATCTTTTTTTGTATAGTTCTGTGTATTCTTGCCACCTCTTCTTAATATCTTCTGCTTCTGCTAGGTACATACCATTTCTGTCCTTTATTGAGTCCATCTTTGCATGAAATGTTCCCTTGCTATCTCTAATTTTCTTGAAGAGATCTCTAGTCTTTCCCATTCTGTTATTTTCCTCTGTTTCTTTACATTGATTGCTAAGGAAGGCTTTCTTATCTCTCCTTGCTATTCTTTGGAACTCTGCATTCAGATGGGTATATCTTTCCTTTTGTCCTTTGCCTTTAGCTTCTCTTCTTTTCTCAGTTATTTGTAAGACTTCCTCAGACAACCATTTTGCCTTTTTGCATTTCTTTTCCATGGGGATAGTCTTGTCTCCTGTACAATGTCACAAACCTCCATCCATAGTTCGTCAGGCACTCTGTCTATCAGATCTAATCCCTTAAATCTATTTCTCACTTCCATGGTATAATCATAAAGGATTTGGTTTAGGTCATACCTGAATGGTCTAGTGGTTTTCCCTACTTTCTTCAATTTAAGTCTGAATTTGGCAATAAGAAGTTCATAATCTGAGCCATAGTCAGCTCCTGGTCTTATTTTTGCTGCCTGTATAGAGCTTCTCCATCTTTGATTGCAAAGAACATAATTAATCTGATTTCGGTGTTGACCATCTGGTGATGTCCATTTGTAGAGTCTTCTCTTGTGTTGTTGGAAGAGGGTGTTTGCTATGACCAGTGCATTCTCTTGGCAAAATTTTGTTAGCCTTTAACCTGCTTCTTTTTGTACTTCAAGGCCAAATCTGCCTGTCCAAGGCCAAATTTGATTGTCCATAGGTGTCATCCATTCTGATTGGTCCATTTACAAGTATGTTGGCTGTCACCTCTGGAATAATGACTATGTTGACTTACATTATTGAGTATTTACCATGGTTAGCCACTATTCTAAATGCATCACCACATTTAACTCTCAACCAAGATCCCCTTCATGGATCATAGCCTTGTGGCCAAGGGGCTTTTTAACTCAGGGAAGCTATGAGTCATGCTGTGCAGGGCCACCAAGACAGACAGGTCATAGGGAAGAGCTCTGACAAACCGTGGTTCACTGGAGGAGTGAATAGCAACCCGGTCCAGTATTCTTGCCACAGGAACCCCATGAACAGTATGAAAAAGCAAAAAGATATGACACTGGAAGATGAGCTCCCCTAGTTCTGAAGGTGTCCAATATGCTACTGGGGAAGAGTGGAGGGCAATTCCTAATAGTTCCAGAAAGAATGAAGCACCTGGGCCAAAGTGGAAATGACGTTCAGTCGTGGATGTGTATGAGATGGTCAGCTAGCATCTCTGACTCAATGGACTTGAATTTGAGCAAACTTTGGGAGACGGTGGAAGACAGAGGAGCCTGGCATGCTGCTGTTCAGGGGTTGCAAAGAGTTGGACATGATTTAGTGGCTGATCAACAACATAGCCATTGGAGTAAAAAGGAGTTGGTGTTTTATTTATTTTATGGTTTTTATTTTATGTCATTTTATTTCATTTTATTTTCCCTTTCATACCTGAAAATGTCACCAGTCATAGAAATTTATCCAGGCTTAAGTCACACCACTGCCATCCAGATGAGCACACCTAGAGGTATATTTCAATGCCTGCTGTTGCTTTGAAGGAGTGACGTCTGTAAAGGCAGCTTCTGATTGTTTGCTGCATGGCTAATTTTAAATATTTGTTTAATATGCAAATGATACCTCCCAGTGACAGCTTGGGGAGAACTGCAGATGTCTTTCCCTCAAAATGACACAGCCCCGCCGCTGTTCCACTTAATTACTGACACTGTGCTACTTCAGTCCCGGGCTCTGACTTACCCAACTTGATCGTCAACGTTCTGACTTCAAGCAAGGCCACTGCTAACACGTATGAGAAATGGAGCCCCTCGAGACTGATGACTTAAAAGAATACACCACAACAGTTTCCACCCACCCATCATCCCCACCCAGGGAGAAAATTAGAAAAAGCTATTTCTACCTCAGTGGTTGACCTAGGGAGAAGTACCCTAACATCACAGGACACACAGCTTGGAGAGTGGAGAACCGGCTACCTTTCAGCCCCTACTTGCTTTCTCAGCCAGACACCTTTGTGCACTGCACAACTCATAAAACCTTATATGGTGAGCTTGACCTGGAGTCTGAAAGACCTTTGTACTTCTGAGTTTCCCCCACTTTGTGGAATAAAAACTATTTGTTCAACAGTGGGCACCAGAGACCGTCATATGCTGGAACCATGTATGATTAGGAAAATATAATGGGCTGCTTTTGTGTGGGAAGTCCTTCCTCCATGTGGGATGAGAGAGATGAATACGTAGAGGAAAAGAGGGAGAAAGAAGCAAAGGGTACTGAGTAACAGGTGGGAAAATGGAGCCTGCTGAGAAACATGTGAAAGTCGCTCAGTCATGTCTGACTCTTTGTGACTCCGTGGACTATACAGTTCATGGAATATACAGTTCATGGAATTCTCCAGGCCAGAATACTAGAGTGTGTAGCCTTTTCCTTCTCCAGGGGATCTACCCAACCCAGGGATCGAACCCAGGTTTCCTGCATTGCAGGTAGATTCTTTACCAGCTGAGCCACAAGGGAAGACCAAGAATACTAGATTGGGTAGCCTATCCCTTTTCCAGTGGATCTTCCCAACCCAGGAATCGAACTGGGGTCTCCTGTATTGCAGGCAGATTCTTTACCAACTGAGCTATCAGGGAAGCTGAGAAATATAATCAGTGATATGTTCCCAATGGCAAGGGGTCAGAGGGCATTATTTAGGAGCAGGGATGTCTAATTTTCCAGCATGGATTTGGGAAAATTGCCACAGGAACCTCCTCGGCTGCCTTAAAGCTTCACCGATAATGTGATGAACACAACCTTGACTCGTGGATTGGAGAAAGTGAAAAAAACTGAGGTTTTACTTTTTGTGCACAGAGCTTGCAAGACAGTGAGGTGCTCCCTGTGTGTTCAGTCACTTCAGACATGTCCAGCTCTTTGTGATTCTACGGAACATAGCCCACCAGGCTCCTCTGTCCACAGAATTCTCCAGGCAAGAGTACTGGAGTGGGTTGCCGGGCCCTTCTTGAGGGGATCTTCCTGACCCAGGGATTGAACCTTAGATCTCTTGCACATCTCCTGTACTGAAGGCAGATTCTTTACCCTTGAGCCACCAGAGGTACTCCCTAAACTAATTTAATTCCATGAAAAAAGACACACAGGAGAGTGATCAGAGAAGCATAGAGCTGATCCAANCATCTGGTCCCATCACTTCATGGGAAATAGATGGGGAAACAGTGGAAACAGTGCCAGACTTTATTTTGGGGGGCTCCAAAATCACTGCAGATGGTGATTGCAGCCATGAAATTAAAAGATGCTTACTCCTTGGAAGGAAAGTTATGACCAACCTAGATAGCATATTCAAAACCAGAGACATTACTTTGCCAACAAAGGTCCGTCTAGTCAAGGCTATGGTTTTTCCAGTAGTCATGTATGGATGTGAAAGTTGGACTGTCAAGAGGGCTGAGAGCCGAAGAACTGATGCTTTTGAACTGTGGTGTTGGAGAAGACTCTTGAGAGTCCCTTGGACTGCAAGGACATCCAACCAGTCCATTCTAAAGGAAATCTGTCCTGGGTGTTCACTGGAAGGACTCATGCTAAAGCTGAAACCCCAATACTTTGGCCACCTCATGCGAAGAGTTGACTCGTTGGAAAAGACTCTGATGCTGGGGGGGATTGGGGGCAGGAGGAGAAGGGGACGACAGAAGATGAGATGGCTGGATTGCATCACCTACTCAATGGACGTGAGTTTGAGTGAACTCTGGGAGTTGATGATGGACAAGGAGGCCTGGCGTGCTGCGATTCATGGGGTTGCAAAGAGTTGGAAACGACTGAGCAACTGAATTTAATGGATTTAACAGAAGTCATCAAATGAAACACTTTAAACATATGCAGTCTGTTATGTCAGTTATACCTCAATAAAGCTGTAAGGAAAGGCAATACTTAAGTAATTCAAATAGTTCCAAGGGGTCCCCTGTAAATTATAGGTCTCCTCTTTTCTAAGTTCCAATCTTCTTTCCCAGGGAGCAACCACTGTTATAAGCATGTTGCCTTCCAGAGGTAGTCTAGGCACTTGTGAGTTTGTTGCTGTTGTTCAGTTGCTAAATTGGGTCCAACTCTTTGCAACCCCATGGACTGCAGCATGCCAGGCTTCCCTGTCCTTCACTATCTACCAGAGTTTGCTAAAATTCATGCCCCTTGAGTTGATGATGCCATCCAACCATCTCATCCTCTGTCATCCCCTTCTCCTCCTGCCTTCAGTCTTTCCCAGCATCAGAGTCTTTTCCAATGAGTCAGTTCTTCGAATCAGGTGGCCAGAGTATTGGAGTTTCAGTTTTAGCATCAGTCCTTCTGGTGAATATTCAGGGTTAATTTCTTTTAGGATTGACTGGTTTGATCTCCCTGCAGTCCAAGGGACTCTCAACAGTCTTCTCCAGCACTACAGTTCTAAAGCATCAATTCTTCATTGCTCAGCTTTCTTTATGGTCCAAGTCTCACATCCATATATGACTACTGGAAAAACCATAGCTTTGTCTATATGAACCTTTGTCGCAAAGAGATGTCTCTGCTGTTTAACATACTGTCTAGGTTTGTCATAGCTTTTATTCCAAGGAGCAAGCATCTTTTAATTTTTTGGCTGCAGACAATGTCTGCAGTGATTTTTGGAGCCCAGCAAAATAAAAAATCTGTCACTCTTTTCACTTTTTCCCCATCTATTTGCCATGAAGTGATGGAATTTGATGTCATGATCTTAGTTTTTTGAATGTTGAATTTTAAGCCAGCTTTTTCACTCTTCTCTTTCATCTTCATCAAGAGGCTCTTTAGTTCCCTCCCTAGAGTGCTATCATCTGCGTATCTGAGGTTATTGATATTTCTCCCTGCAATCTTGCTTCCAGCTTGTGAGTCATCAAGCCCAGCATTTCGCATGATGTACTCTGCATGTTTATGTTATTTCCTGCCCCACCTTTTAAAAAACCTTAATGTCAGCAGCCCACACTCATTGTCTTGTATTTTATTTTTTCCTCTTGATAACGTCTTGGAGACCCTTCCTTATTTATCCAAATAGAGCTGTTGCATCATTTGCCATGTGTGCGTCCTATTTGGCTGTTGGGGCATCTTATACTGTGTCCAACTGGTCCCCTGCTGATGAGCACTGAGGTGGTGCCCGGTTTTGGTTATTGCAATGCTGCAAGGATTATCTTGGTGCAAATGTCTGTAACATGGGTACAGAGGAACTCAGATCTGAAACTCAGCAACCCATGTTCACACCAAGACTATACTATTTGCTGGCTGTCCCCTTGAGTGAGTTACTTGACCTTCGTGACTGAGTTTTCTCCTCTGAAATATGGGTGAAGAGTGGGCTATGATATATACACAATGGAATGTTATTTGGCTTCAAAAGGAATGAAGTTCTGACACATGCTTCAACGTGAATGAACCTTAAAGACATCAGCAAAGTGAAAGAAGCATGAAGAAAGTCCCATACTCCATGCTGAGGTTCATAGAGCAGTCAAATTCATAGAGACAGAAAGAGTGGTAGGTGTTAGGGGTTTGGGGGAGGGGGAAATGGGTAACAGTATCAGTTTGGGATGATGAAAAAGCCCTGGAAACAGATAGTACTTATGGTTATAAAACAATGTGAATGGACTTGATGCCAATGAACTGGACACTTAAATATAGTTAAAATGGTCAATTTGGGGGATTTCCTTGGTGGTCCAAGACTCCATGGTTAAGATTCCATGCTTCCACTGGTCAAGGAACTAGGATCCCATATGCCACACAGTATGGCCAAAAAAAAGGAAGGTTAATTTTGGGGGTAAACTTTATACAATAAAAAATAAAAAGAGTGGATTGCGAAGATTAAATGACATCATTTATCTGAAGTACTTAGAAGAGAGCTTGGCAGAGCATATCAACACAGATCAAAAGATCAACCCTTGTTATTTGTTGGATGAATTCCTAGTAGAGGATGGTTCTGTTATTTCATGTTCCCTTATTCTTTGCAATGAAAAAGGCAGGTTATGGTTTGTATATTTTTGGTCATTCTGCTCCAACACTAGTGTAGAATAAAGGGGGTAGAGGTGAGTGTGAGGAGCACCCAGTGGAAGCAAATGAGAGTGTCACTATTACAAAGAAAAACCGACAATATGTGAACCTCCTTGCACAATCCTCAGGGCAGCCTATTCAAAAGCAGTTCACGGAGGTTGCTCCTGGAACTGAAGCAGCTCACGAACGCCAGGCTTTTGTTGGGGGTTGAGAGTTTTGAAGCTGCCTCCTCAGTTCCTGGCTATGGAGGGTTTTCTCAAGAGGCCCAGTTGCCACCAGCCATGCCTGTGTTTGGCCATTTGGAGTGGGCCTCTCACCTGAGTCATTCCTGTATGCATGTAGAACATGGAACAAAACAATTTGAAAGCCAGGACACCCACAGCCTCTCTGGCCCAAACGGCAAAGGTCAGAGGGCCTGGCCTTGAAGGGGACGTGCAGGAACAGGCCACCTGACACCCCGCCACCTCTCCCTTCCCTGGAACCCCTCCTGCCTTACTCTTCCCTGAGTCACACAGGATACAAAGGTGTAAGCTGAGACTAAGTCTGATTTTTTTGTTTGGAAGGAGATGGAGATGTGTGAATGAGTCTAGTACTTAATTACTAGAGGTCAGTCTAGAAAAAACCACTCTCAAACTTTGGTATAAGATAGCCTTAGTTAAATTATAATCTATCCACACATTAGGGGACTATTCACCCTCAAATGAGAAGGAAAGGGACTTCCCTGGCAGTCTGATGGTTAAGACTTTGTTTCCAATGCATGGGGCATGGGTTCAATCCCTACCTTGCAGTGTGACCAAAAAAAAAAAAAAAAAAAAGAGAGAGAGAGAGAGAGAACAACAGAGAGAAGGAAATTCTGACACCTCTATAACACATATGAACCTTGAAGACACTAAAAGAAGCCAGACATGAAAGGACAAATACTGTATTATTCCACTTATATGAAGTCTTAAAAGTAGTCAGAATCAGAGATGGAAAGTAGACTGGTGGTTACCAGGGGCCAGGGGAGGAGGAAATGGGGAATTAGTGTCAAATGGGCAGAGTTCAGTTTGGGATGATGAAAAAGTGCTGGAGGTAAATGATGGCTGGACAATAATGTGATACCACTGAACTGCACATTTAAAAATGGTTAAAATGGGGACTTCCCTCCAGTGGTTAAGACTCTTTGCTCCCAACAAACAGGGCCTGGGTTTGGTCCCTGGTCAGAGAACTAAGAACCCACATGCTGCAACAACGATTGCATGTGCTGCAACTAAGACTTGGTGCAACCAAATACATTTTTTTAAATGGTTAAAAGGGCAAATTTTATGTTATATGTATTTTACCACAATAAAAAAGAAATAGCCCCAATATCAGAAAGTAAACTAGTGGTTGCTAGGGACTGGGGGAAGTGGGGAGATGGAGTGATTGCTAATGTGTATTAGATTTCTTTGGGGGACAATGAAATGTTTGAAAATGATACTCTAGTGATGGTTATACAACTCCATATATACTAAAAACCAACTGTACATACTTTATGTATTTTAATTTATCTGTATGATTTCATTTTTCTTCTTTTAATTGAAGTACAGTTGACAAACATGTGGCCAGTTTTCCTTATCATCTGCAGCTGACATAGAGCCAATTGCCAGACATGTCAGTGAGGCCATCCTAGACCATCCAACCCCAGTCAAACCAGCCCAGAATGGAAGAATAATTCAGTCAACCGTACAGTCTTTTTTTAATTTTATTTTTTGATTGCATTGGCTCTTTGTTGCTGGGTGAGTGGGGGCTGCTCTCTAGTTGTGTTGCTTGGGTGGGCTTCTTATCATGGTGGCTTCTCTTGCTGCGGAACATGGGCTCTAGGTGCTTGATCTTCAGTAGTTGGAGTGGCAGTGTGCTGGCTCAGCAGTTGTGGCTCACAGGCCCTAGCTGCCCATGGCATGTGGAATCTTCCTGGACCAGAGATCGAACCCATATCCCCTGCACTAGCAGGCAGATTCCTATCCACTATACCAATACCTCTAGGCAAGTCCATCTACCCATACAATCTTAAGAAATTTCTAAAAGTTTATTGTTTCAAGACACTATGTTGGGAGTGGTTTTTTACACAGGGAATACTGACTGATACACAAACACTCAAGATATCTTTAAAAGGATTATGTGACTTAAAAAAAAAAATCATGTGTCTAGATCATCAGAAATTGCAGTAACAGGATTTCTGAGTCATTTCCAGGATACCGGAAGCTTATCAATTGCTTACTGCTGCATGAAGATTTGTCCTGTATTGACCGTCTGATGACAGAAATGTCTCACGTGCAATGGAAGAGAACCCTGATCAAAGGAGAGTGAAACCAACTCTCAAAGGGCCTCAGCTCTGACCTCCTTCAAGCCTGCAGAAGGCTGGTGACTTACAATAGTTCCCCAAAAGGCCCCTCCTTCATGGTTTCTTGGCTCCAGTGCTTATAAGACTGCATCAAGCTGTTAACTGGAAGAGAAGTTAGCTTTATTCAGTGAGTGAATGCAAACTATGCAAACCACATATGATGGAGATATGTGGGTACGGAAGGCTGGCTGTTCAATCAATGTCCCCCCCTAGGCAATTTCCCCATGCCTAGAAATGCTTGGGTCATTAGGGAGTGACCTTGGTCATTAAGGGCCATGCTGGTAGCCATCAGCAGGTATGAATAGGAAGCATATGCCATTTCAGGTTCAAAGAAGCAAATGTGAATAAACTGAGAATAAGTCTCTATCAAAATAAATCGACTTAGGTTTATTAAGTTCCTGCCATATACAGATGGACTCTGTACAGGTGGCAGGAGTAAAGGGTTCTACCTGCTTCTGCACCTCCTATATTTGACCAATATGGCATTTCAGCAGAAAACAGTACAACATGGCAGAAGGATCAGCTCAGTTCAGTCGCTCAGTCGTGTCCGACTCTTTGTGACCCCATGGACTGCAGCACACCAGGCCTCCCTGNCCTGGAGGAGGAAATGGCAACCCACTCCAGTATTCTTGCCTGAAGAATCCTATGGATGAAGGAGCCTGGCAGGCTACAGTCTATGGGGTTGCAGAGTCGGACACGACTGAGTGACTTCACTCACTTCACTTTAGAGATCAAGGAACATGATAATCAGATCCAGCTAAGGACTGGGAAGGGAAATTCCTCCTCTGGCAACAATGGAGGTCTTGCTGAGTCAAGATCCTTTCCCAGAACCTGCATTCCCTCAAATCTAGGAGCACATGATTCAGTGTTTTGAAGAGAGGAATTGGAATCACTTTTATTTATGAGAAGAGCATGTGTTTTATGCCTAACTGCCCTGCAGCATGGCAACAGTGATACTCTTACAGAGGTGTGGGATCCCCTTGATTAGAAGTTGATGTCAACACGAAGTTCCATTCATGTGTGCTCAGAGGTCATGATTTTAAATCTCATTGTAGTGTGGTTGCAATTATAATAAAAGCTGGTGGTAAAAATGCTACGCAGCAATGCCAAGGAATGGGAGAAGGAAAATACTGTTTTCTGTGTGCCCAGCACCCTGTGATAGAGAAAGCATAAAACAAAAAACCTGTGGCTTTTCGTTTGGATTGCCAAAAATATGGCAACATTTTTAACCACCCCACTCTCTAGAAGATGCTATTCCCCCTCCCTACGAGTTACAATACAATACATACATATTATTATATGTATTGCATGAGGGCCTTCAGGGACAGGGCCAAAGGGAATCTGGGCACACCCTAATACATTGCAAAGAGCAGGCCAAAGAGATGCTGGGAATGTGGGTCATAATGACATTTCAGAGAGAGAAAGTAGAGGGAGGTTCTGATAATGTGACATTCCTAAGAAAGAGAGCATCAGATTAGATTCTGGGAGCACGGCAAGCTGAATGAGGCATCTTTCTGGTCTACCCATGAGCCTAAGGAATAGACATCTGAAAGTGAAGGTGAAGTCACTCAGTTGTGTCCGACTCTTTGCAACCCCATGGACTGTCCATCCTCCGTCCATAGGATTTTCCAGGCAACAGTACTCGAGTGGGTTGCCATTTCCTTCTCCAGGAGATCTTACCAACCCAAGGTATGAACTCGGGTCTCCTGCATTGTAGGCAGACGCTTTACCATCTGAACCACCAGGGAAGTCCAATGGACATCCAGGTGTAGGTAGAAGCCAATGAAGCCTTGGGATCTGCTTCACTCCTTCTAGACAGAACTGGGGAAAAGATTTCTTCTCCAAAGGATGGGTGAGCCCTAAAGCTGCAGGACTGAGAGTCTTAAAGAGTTATGACTTTCTGGGAGGCCACTATTAGTCTGTAGTGATATGCAAAGCCCCGTGGAGGCCAAGAAAGAGATGAGCAGGAGGGATGGGCTCTCTTGATCTCAAGACAGGAAAGTTCATGGATATTAGAGAGTCTTTCTCTAGGTACCGCCACAGGGACTGGCCTACTTAACCCCCTCCTCATCTTCATCCTACAAGGGTAGAGATTACTTCACTGTCATCTATGGGATTGGAACACAATATATCTGAAAAATTAAGATACTATCACTACTACTAATAATAGCAAATGCTTAAATAGCTCTGGCTTTGTGCCAGTCANCCTACTTAACCCCCTCCTCATCTTCATCCTACAAGGGTAGAGATTACTTCACTGTCATCTATGGGATTGGAACACAATATATCTGAAAAATTAAGATACTATCACTACTACTAATAATAGCAAATGCTTAAATAGCTCTGGCTTTGTGCCAGTCACTGTTCTGAGTACTTAATGCATATTAGCATTTTTACAGAATTAAACTTTTTATTTTTAGGTAATTGTAGATTCACATGCAGTTGTAACAAATAATAGAGAAGTTCATGCGCCTTTTACTCAGTTGACCCCAGTGGCAATTCTTCACAAAACTATTGCATGATATCACAACTAGGAAATTGACATTCATACAGAACATTTCCATCAAAAACAAGACCCCTCATATTGTCCTTTAACAGTCATGCCTACTTCCCACCTGCCCCACCCGCTCTTTATCTTCTGTCATTACTAATTTGTTTCCTGTTTTTATAATTTTTCCATTTCAAGAATGTTATATAAAGGGAATCATATAGGATGTAACCTCTTGAGACTGAATTTTTTCCATCAGTATATTTCTCTGGAGATTCATTCTGGTGGTTTCATGAATTAATTTTTTGATCCTTTTCATTGCTGAGTTATATTCCATGGTATGAATACATTCCACGCTATGGACTATTTCACCATTTGTCCCTGAAGGACATCTGAGTTGTTTCCAATTCAAGGCTTTTAGAAATAAAAGTATTATATGCGTTTGTGGACTTATGTGTGAACATACATTTCTCTGGGATCCATGCTCAGGAGTGCAACTGCTGGATCATAATATAGCTGCATGTTTAGTGTTTTTGGAAATTGTCTAACTATTTTCTAGGCTGGCTGTACCATTTTATATTCTCACCGGCAGTGAATGGGTGGTCCTGTGTCTTGGCATTCTTGCCAGCACTAGATTGAACTTGGCGTGCATGACAAAATCAATATGCCATCCTTGGACTGAAGCAACCAGCTTTCCAGAAAGCCCTCATTAGAATGTTCCTAGAATGGAGAACAAGTTAGTCCACAGATGTGTTTGTCAGGTTAGCAAGGCAGAGAAAGAACAGATCACAGGAGCAGTGAGTCTTGATGGGAATACAGGGCAAAGAAAAGGGCTTCTTGGTTGCCTCGGGCTGTCACAGCACAATTACGAGAAGAGCTCTGGGCCTCTTGATGGAAAGAACTAAGGTATGAAGAAAAAAGAAAGAAAGAAAGAAAGCAGTCAGAAGCAAACTTCAGGAACTCTAAAAACCCAGATCAAACTCAGGGGTCAGTTCCCCACAGTCCACTCAATCCTACTATTTGCAGAATTCTTACAATCGATAGCGTAGTAAATATGAGACTTCATTACCCACACACTCCACTGTTAATCAACTAGTGACCCAGCCTCTCCACTGCACAGGATTTTCCCACACCTGTCTTGCTCTTCCTGTCCTCACTTCAACGATACCTTGCTCCTCTCACTTGAGTACTGTCATTCTCATGGAGACAGCAGGACCTAGAGGTCTCTGTTTCATGGCATTTTTCCTCCATCAGTCACCTTCCCCATTCGCTCAGAAAATCCTTTGTTCTTGTGCTTCCAAATTGTTTCTCCATGCTGCTGAGTCGCTTCAGTCGTGTCCGACTCTGTGCGACCCCACAGATGGCAGCCCATTGGGCTCCTCCATCCATGGGAGTTTCCAGGCAAGAGTACTGGAGTGGGATGCCATTGCCTTCTCTGTGTTTCTCCATATCATCCTCTAGAACTTCAGTTTTAGCATTTCTATAATGGCAAAGAGTAGCGTGGTAAACAATTGAGATCTAGATGAAATTATGAAAGAATGGATACAGTATGGTTAAACAAGGAGATTTTTAAAAAAATGTGAAGGGAAAAATGCCACAAGACTTTTCACTCTGGGGATATTAAGGTTACAATTAATTTTTACTGAGGGCTCATAAGTGTGCCAGGCATTGTGTTAAATACTTTATCACAGGCAATTCTCAGAACATCCCAATAAAGCATGTTATTTTCCCACCACCTTTGAAATGAAGAAAGTGGATTTGAGAGATTAAATTACAAGCTCAAGGTCACAGTACTGACAGTAATGGAGCCAGGATTCAAACTCAGGCAGTCTTATTCCAGAACCCATCTCCAGTCCATGATAGATCAACTAAGAAAAAAAGCAAGTATGCCAGCTCAGAAATTAAGATGAGTCTTGTGAAGCTGGAAACTCTATTATAAGATAAAAAGGCCAGACAGGGCTGTTCCAATATGACTTGCCTGTGTGTAGATCTAATCTAGGCTTTGAGGTTGGATCTGGCCTCCTTGATCTTGTTAGATGCTCTTGGATACCACTACTTGGTCCGGACAATGAAACNGGCCCCAAGGCAGCCCAGAGAACCAGGGAAGGTGACCAGAATCCAGGACATGCAGATGACAAGTGGAAGGAAGAGGGTCCTGGGCAGAAAAAATAATGTTCACAGAGTTCTCAAGCAGAGAGCAGGTGTAGCCTGTGCAAAGTGGTGGAAGAAATTAAATATGGCGGCAGCATTGAGTGTGAATGGGAGAAAAGGCTGTACCTCTTGAAAGTACCTGTGTGTCCTTGTACCTGCATGTCTATATGAGTGTGTCTGTGTGTGTGTGGGCATATGAGCATGGGTGAGTGTGTCTGAATGGGTGGGTGCCTGTATGTGCTTGTATGTGCCTGTATGTCCATGTTTGTGTATGTGTATGAGTCTGTAAGCCAGTTCAGTCGCTCAGTTGTGTCTGATTCTTTGTGACCTTATGGACTGCAGCACGCCAGACTTCTCTGTCCATCACCAACTCCCGGATCTTATTCAAACTCATGTCCATCGAGTTAGTGACACCATCCAACCATCTCATCCTCTATCATCCCCTTTTCCTCCTGCCTTCAATCTTTTCCAGCATCAGGGTCTTTTCAGATGAGTCCATTCTTCTCATCAGGTGGCCAAAGTATTGGAGGTTCAGCTTCAACATCAGTCCTTCCAATGAATATTCAGAACTGATTTCCTTTAGGATGGACTGGTTGAATCCCCTTGCAGTCCAAGGAACTCTCCAGAGTCTACTCCAACACCACAGTTCAAAAGCATCAATTTCTCAGCACTCAGCTTTCTTTATAGTTCAACACTCAATCATATATGACTATTAGAAAAACCATAGCTTTGACTAGATGGACCTTTGCCAGCAAAGTGATGTCTCTGCTTTTTAATATGCTATCTAGGTTGGTCATAGCTTTTCTTCCAAGAAGCAAGCCTCTTTTAATTTCATGGCTGCAGTCACCATCTGCAGTGATTTCAGAGCCCAAGAAAACAAAGTCGCTTATTGTTTCCCCATCTATTTGCCATAAAGTGATGAGACTAGAAGACATAATCTTAGTTTTATGAATGTTGAGGGTTTTTTTTAATTTATTTTTTTATTGAAGGATAATTGTTTTACAGAATATTGTTGTTTTCTGTCAAACCTCAACATGAATCAGCCATAGGTATACATATATCCTTTCCCTTTGAATCTCCCTTCTGGCTCCCTTCCCAACCTGCCCCTCTAGGTTGATACAGAGCCCCTGTTTGATTTTCCTGAGCCATACAGCAAATCCCTGTTGGCTATCTATTTTACATATGGTAGTGTAAGTTTCCANTATCCTTTCCCTTTGAATCTCCCTTCTGGCTCCCTTCCCAACCTGCCCCTCTAGGTTGATACAGAGCCCCTGTTTGATTTTCCTGAGCCATACAGCAAATCCCTGTTGGCTATCTATTTTACATATGGTAGTGTAAGTTTCCAGAATGTTGAGTTTTAAGCCAGCTTTTTCACTCTCCTCTTTCACTTTCATTAAGAGGCTCTTTAGTTCTTCTTCACTTTCTGCCATAAGGGTGGTGTCATCTGCATATCTGAGGTTATTGATATTTCTTCCACAATCTTGATTCCAGCTTGTGCTTCATTCAGTCCAGCGTTTTTCATGATGTATTCTGCATATAAGTAAAATAAGCAGGGTGGCAATATACAGCCTTGATGTACTCCTTTGCCGATTTGGAACAGTCTGTTGTTCCATGTCCAGTCCTAACTGTTGCTTCTTGACCTGCATACGGATTTCTCAGGAGGCAGGTACGGTGGTCTGGTGTTTCCATCTGTTGTAGAATTTTCCACAGTTCATGGTGGTCCACACAGTCAAAGGCTTTGGCATAGTCAATAAAGCAGAAGTAGATGTGTTTCTGGAACTCTCTTGCTTTTTTGATGATTCAGTGGATGTTTGCAATTTGATCTCTGGTTCCTTTGCCTTTTCTACATCCAGCTTGAACATCTGGAAGTTCACAGTTCACATACTGTTGAAGCCTGGCTTGGGGACTTTTGAGTATTACTTTGCTAGCGTGTGAGATAAGTGCAATCGTGTGGTAGTATGAGTCTGTATGTATGTCTATATGTGAATAAGGGTATGAGTGTGAATGTGTTGCTCTGGATGTGTGTGTGTACATGTGTGTCTGGGCATATGACTGGATGAGTATGTAATCCTCACAAAGAAACATAGATACCATGGTCAGAAAGCCACAAAGAGTGGAATAAGACTTCCCGTGGGAACTCTGTAACCACACAGCAAAATCAATAACCTAACTGAATTGCTTTTATAGATAATGCATCATGTAAGAAAGGTTTTAATTAAAGCGTGGCCTCTAAAAATGTGCCTTGGGCTTGCAGACCTTGGGGCCTTGCTCAGGCAGAGTCAGGGCAAGTGGGGGAGGAACCAGGGCCACTTGACAGAGCATTCCTCCTGCTCTCTGTCCTTTTTCCTTGGGGCCCACTCTCCTCTGCCTTTTTGGAAATCCACAAAAGAAGAAGGTATGCAGGAAATGCTATTAATCAATAAATAAAAATTCCATCAAAGCATCCAAACATACTGGGCAGTCAAAGACACACACTTTTTTGCATAAAATGTTTTTGCATAAAAGACTAAAAATATATTTAAAAATCATATTTAGTCCTGGCAAAGGCTTCCCTAGTGGCTCAGGTGGTAAAGAATCTGTCTGTCAATGAAGAAGATGTGGGTTTGATCCCTGGATTGGGAAGATCCCCTGGAGAAGAGCATGGCAGCCCACTCCACTATCTTTGCCTGGAGAATTCCATAGACAGAGGAACCTGGTGGGCTACAGTCCAAGGGGTCGCAAAAAGTCAGACACAACTGAACGACTAACATGTTAGTTATGGCAAAGGTGCAGTAGGTTGGGCATGTTGGTAATATAAATAGAAATAGGTCCATCTTTTCTGAAGGGCAATTGGAACCATATATATCCAAAACCTTAAACTTACATATACTTTTAGATTCAGCATTTCCAGAAACTTAGCCAAAGAAATGGAGAAGGCGATGGCACCCCACTCCAGTACTCTTGCCTGGAAAATCCCATGGATGGAGGAGCCTGGTGGGCTGCAGCCCATGGTGTCACTAAGAGTCAGACATGACTGAGTGACTTCACTTTTACTTTTCACTTTCATGCACTGGAGAAGGAAATGGCAACCCACTCCAGTGTTTTTTCCTGGAGAATCCCAGGGATGGGGGAGCCTGGTGGGCTGCCGTCTATGGGGTTGCACAGATTCGGACACGACTGAAACAACTTAGCAGCCAAAGAAAACAATCATTCAAATGGGCAGGTTAAACATAAAAAAGTTGGTCATTGCAGCATCATTTGTAATATGAAAAGCTTGTTATGATGGTGTGATCTTTGCTGAGTTCTTATCTTTGACCTCTAATGGCTGAGATGGAAACAGTAGTAAGCATCCCATACTTTAACTATGGTGACCAAGTGTCAGATAGGTGAGAGGCTATGGTAAGCTGATAAATGTTAAACAATCAGCTCTGGGGTGGGGGTTGGGGTCAGTTTCTCAGATAACTCCAATTTCCATGGTGTAAATATTCCCAGCAGGGCTGATTTCCAGCTACCAGTGTGCCCTCGTTGACATGGAGTTTGGAGGAGATACGAACAGCTCACGCTCACAAGCCCAGGTGGGCAGGCTTCAGGAGACCCTGAGCTGGAGGGTCTGCCATAGCAGCAACATCCTTCTACCACCCCGCAGAAAATACAAGAAGACAAGGAGGGAAGAGCCAGGCCACCTTTTGGAGATGTCTCCCCACCTCTTCCTGCTTCCCCAGAGGGTCTACTCCCTGTAAGCAAATGAAGTAGGCATGGGGAAAGCATTCTTTAAGTCTGGAGCTATCTGAAGAAGGTTCCAACCCTGCTTGTGGACCAAACCTAGAGTACCCTGAGCTGAACAAGGAAATGTCAGATACTGTAATGGTGCAGACTGACCATCGGGGGAAGAGGCAAGAACCACCCTGCTCTCTCAAGTCCCAGAGTCCTAACATGGAAGAAGCGGAGGGGCTTCAAATAGCATATGAGATTGATATTGTGAGATGACCAAGACATAAACTTAAAAATCAAGGCAAGACTTTAATACCAGAATGTGTCTGTCTGATCTAGGTCAGGGATCTCCTGGAGGAAGACCTCTAGGTAACAGGAAAGGGGAAATGAAGGGCAGAGTTAGTTAGAGGCAGCTACTGGAAAAATAAAAGTCATCTGTTTTTCCATCAATGACTTGGGACTTATGAATCAAATGGATCACACTTTTGAGATACCCTAAGTATCCATCAAAGAGAAATGAAATACAATGTGGTACATCTCTTTAATGGGGCAGCACATTCAAAAGTCTTTATCCCATTGTGTGTGTGTGTGTGTGTGTGTGCGCGTGCGCGCACGCATGGGCACATGGGCGCACATGCAGGCTACCATTAACATAATTCAAATAACATACAATAATCACCAGTATGTGCTTCTTTAGGGGGTCTTTAAAAGTTAAATTCTTTGTTCGCATTTTAAATAGACAGTCAATAACCCTGTAAGTTTGAGAAAACCTCTTTCCCACTGGTCTGCTCTGATGTGCCCAGCACCAAAGAAACCCCAGGATATTCTTCCTACTATAGTGACCATCTCGTAATAGGACCACAATAAATTGGTCAATGGGAAGAAAATGTGATTCACAAATCATTATGGACAATATAATCATGCTTTCATAAAATAATCTGAAAAGTATATAACCATATGTAGAGATAAACGTCTGGAAATGCACATATTAAATGGGTGAGTGTGTTGGGTAGTGTATAGAGATTCATTTAATCACCCCTCAGCCTTGCTACTATTTCGCTAATGTTTATGAAGTTCCAAACATGAATCAGAGACACTCTGCTAGGCACTCATACTTTTCAGTTTTATCTAGTAATCTGCATATGTGTGTTTGTTGTTAATTTTCAGTCGCTAAGTTGCGTTCGACTCTTTGCAACCCCATGAATTGCAGCATACCAAGTGTCCGTGTCCTCCACTGTCTCCTAGAATTTGCTCAGATTTATGTCCATTGAGTCGGTGATGCTATCTCACCCTCTCATCCTCTACCGCTCCCTTCTCCTTTTGCCTTACATCTTTCCCAGCATCAGGGTCTTTTCCAGTGAGTGGTCTCTACATGGCATATGTGTATGTATATCTTTCCCTACCACTAGCATTATTATTGTATCCAGAGCAAGGAAATAGGGAGCTTTGAAAAATGAAGTACTTTGCACACAGTACTTAGAACCTAGTGGGTGCTTGGTCATGGTGGCCATTATTTTATTAGTATGGAATCTTGGGTCTTATCTACCACAGCTTCTTGAGCAATTTTCATGACAACAATGATGACAGCAAGTTTTTACATAGTATTGATTATCACCTACAGTAAACTATACATACACTATATATGCCAAATGGCCTTCCCTGTGGCCCAGACAGTAAAGAATCTGCCTGCAGTGCAGGAGACGTGGGTTTGATCCCTGGATTGGGAAGATCCCCTGGAGGAGGGCATGGCAACCCACTTCAGTATTCTTACCTGGAGAATCCCATGGAGAGAGGAGCCTGTCCTCCAGGCTACAGTCCATGGGGCTGAAGAGAGTCGGACAGAGCCGAGCATCTAAGCACAGCACATATATGCCATGTACTATAAAGGTGCAGGCATCTTCCTGATACTCATCTTTCTTTGTCGTTACGGTAACTGTGATGACTATGATGTAGCTATCATTCCCATTTTACATGTTAGCAAACTGAGTCTCAGAAACATGGTCCCTGTAATACTGGGCTCCTCCTTCTATGTCCTGAACCCAGCCTGGGACTCAGGGCAGTTTTCCTCACCCTCTCTCCCAGGACCTGCTCTAATGGGGACAGTGGAAACAAGTGCGCAGGCTCGCGCAGGCACAAGCAGGCACACGTACCCAGAAATGGATGGGGCTGGGGTTGGCTGGGGTGACTGTGGGTGATTCAGATGGTCAGAGGAAAAGGCAGCATAATGCAGACAAATGGCAGATAATAAGTCTGGAGCCAATGAACCGAACGAGAGGGAGAGCACATATTAAATAAAAAGTCATGAGTCCTTCCAGCCTGGAAAGGGATTTAGAGGTTACTATTAAAAAAAAATTCATGAAGTTGCCAGCACCTTGTACTGCTGGAGTCAACTTGGGAACCAGGCGGCCCTGTGTCCTTTCCTGTACTCTCCATCATGGAGAGAAGCCAGGAGCGAGTAGGTCTGGTCCTTCCATCCTGGGGCCATGCCAGGGTCAAGGGGGCCCCTTCTGAGCTGGGGGGAAATGCTGATGCCATGTCCAAAGTGAGATCTTGAGTTTGAAAGACAGGAGTATGTACCTGGACACAGCCTAGCAGCAGGGAGGTGGTGTAAGAGAAGAGAACCTCAAAGTGAGGAGTCTCATGCAGCTGGAGAAATGACAGAGGAAGGTGAGATGGTGTGAACTGCAGATTGTCGGGGTGAACTCGACGCTCATGTCAGAAGGTCACAGCTAAACAGGACAGATGACAGAAAGAGGGCAGGCTGCTGAGGCAGCAGTTCAAATTTCCATACTTCATTCTTAAGACTCATGAAGATTTACATCTCAAGTGGAGATAACCTGAGGTCTTGAGGGGGAGAGGACGCTGGTGCAAAACACACCAGGTCTGGGTTCTAGCCTTTCCATCACAGATCTGTGTTGGCTTGAGTGCACTGTCTTGCCACACGGAGCCTCAGCCCCTTCATTTCTAAAGGTAGAGCAGACAGAGGACTGAGAAGAGATGGTGTATCCACTTGAGTTGAGCCTTCTGTCACCTTCACTGGACTTCAGACATGTGTGGGGAGGGTTGGATGGAAGACTGATTAATGAATAGCAAGAGTGGTGTAGAAAAGCCTCCCAGAAGACAAAGGAAAAGGGGGAAGTTGCAGCCAGCATCTTCTATGGGTGAGGGAGTAGACACCTGAGCACAGTGGGGCTGGAACCACATCAGGAGGCACTCCTGAATCCAAAGAGCAGAGTGAGATCATATCCACAACAACAGCGAATTCAGCCTTCACACTTGGGAGGTTAGAATTATCCCCATTTTACAGATGAGGAAGCTGAGGCACAAGGAGGCTAAATAACTTATGTCTGGTTACCCACCCAGTAAGTGGCAGAGCTGGGATCCAGACCAGTCCACCTGGCTCCATCACACATGCTTGTAACCATTATGCCTAAGTCTCCAGCATTAGACAGAAATAAAATCTGTTTGTAAGAAGGGCTCCAGGATACAGTAACATTTGGGGCCAAACAACATTGCCTGGAGACACTTCTGACTGAGTAAAGTAAGTCCCCTACATACGAACGAGTTCCATTTCAAGAGCATGTTCATAAGTCCAATTTGTTTGTAAGTCCAACAAAGTTAGCCTAGGTACCCAACTAACACAATCAGCTATATAGTACTGTGCTACAATAGGTTTATAATGCTTTTCACACAAATAATACGTAAAAAAACAAACACAACAATAAGGAAAACATTTTTAGTCTTACAGTACAGTACCTTAGAAAGACAGTGATACCAGCTATATCACTGCTGCTTTTGCTTGCTTCCAGACATTCTGGGCTTGAAATAAAGATTCCGTAGTCTGTATTCTATACAGTACTGTGTGGTAAAGTACACAAAAGCACAACCACTTGTAGAGGATGCATGCACGTGACAATATATACCAGACATGTGAATTAACTTATGTGATCGGACAATGCCAACACTTGTTCCCACCTTTGAAAGTTTGCAACTTGAAAGTTTGTACGTAGGGGACTTACTGTATCAAAATAAAGTCAAGAGGAGGGATTAATTCTCTCATAGACCACAAGCTAGCTTTGGTGTGATGCTAGATCACATACTAGTATCCAAAGGCTTAGGATGACAACCATCAGAGCTGGAGATCCTCTGGTGCCTAAACGAGAGGCAGAGACACCAGGGAGGAGAACCCTAGAGCAGGAGGCACTAATGCCCGCAGATCAGCACAGGGGCCCGTGGGAGCTGCGGGAGGGAGCACCTTCTAGAGCAGCCGAGAGGCCACTGCAGGGTCGGAGCCGCCTCGGGAGAAATTTGCACGAGGCACCCCACTCCAGTACTCTTGCCTGGAAAATCCCATGGGCAGAGGAGCCTGGTAGGCTGCAGTCCANTAGACATACGCTCTTGACATAGACTAGAAGAATTACTACCATATTTCTGTAGAACAGTTGTACAAACTCAATTATACAGATTTCTTTCTCTCTCTGTTTTATCTACACACTTTGGATATTTTCTAATGACTATAGTCCTGTTTTTTTTTTTCCTCCCTTTTTTTAGGCATACCAGGTGGCCTCTGCCTGGGTGAGCATCGTTAGGCCAAGAGAGCTGGGTGTATGCCCAGTGTTGGCAGCCCACATGGCTTAAACGTGAATGGTTTAACTGTAGTAATTTTCACAAATGTAAACAGTTAAAGTCATAATCACTTTAGAGAATCCAACCATTTAGATGATTTGAATGAAGATGCGATTTCTCTGCAGTTTAGGAATAAAATCTCATCACTATCATTACCATTAGTAACAAAGCCTGGTTTCCACTGTGCGTGTGGTAATTTGGCGAATTACAAAAGATATGGAAGAAGTTCAAGGTAAGGTGCAGACAGAACTAGTATGAAAGTATTTTACAATGTGAACAAACACAGCCCATAATAAGCTTTCAAAATACTTCCACAGGCATGATGCTGAGGGGATTAAGAGTGTGCCGACGGGGCAGAGTCACATGGCATTCTGTTGGGAAAGCTTTCAGTAATCCAGCAGAACACTCAGTTCTCAAGTACTGAAGGGTATTGGCTCTTCCCTATCTAGCTCTTTATATTTGGTTATCTTGTGCTTGGAAAGGATGGAGCAAGCCCATAGCCCAGTGCTTCTAACTCAACACTGGCCTGAAGTTCCAAGGAAGCACTTAGTTAGGACTATAGTGAATGCTGAAAATTCCTCTGTCTTTGGTTTCTAAGGAGACGTGGGTTCGATCCCTGGGTCAGGAAAATCCCCTGGAGAAAGAAATGGTAACCAACTCCAGTATTCTTGCCTGGGAAATCCCACGGACAGAGGAGCCTGGTGAACTGCGGTCCATGGGGTCGCAAGAGTCAGACATGACTTAGTGACTGAACAGCAATAAACGGTTTCTAACGCTACATTATAATCTAAGCCGTCTAAAACCACATCTGCGTTGACTGTGCCAAATCTCAGGTTGCCTACCCTTGTCAACAGCTGCTCTCCAGCTGTTAGCACAAGTAGCCACGTGCTATAAAGGCTGCTCTCAGGGTGCGCAGCCTTGGATCAGCTCCATCCTAACAGAGGCTCTGTGATGCCTGCGCACAGTGGCTCCCAAACCTGCCCGTCCAGCTCCCTACCTGATGTCCTCTGTTCTGCCTTGCGTTGGTTTGGTCCCTTCAGGAGGCGGATGCCAGGATGGGACTAAACATGCCCGAGATTTACAGGGGCGGGGGGTGGGGATGTTTGCGAAGAGCCTTCCCATCCCAGGTGGCGCTGGTGGTAAAGAATCCCACCTGCCAAGGCAGGAGACACAGGAGATGCGGGTTCAGTCCCCAGGAGCCCCTGGAGAAGGAAATGGCCACATACTCCAGTATTCCTGCCTCGAGAATCCCATGGACAGGGGAGCCTGGCCAGCTATAGTCATGGGGTGGCAAAGAGTTGGACACGGCTGAACACAGTTCCCATCATAAGCAATACTGCCTTAATACAGGAAGAAGAAATTGAGTAATTCTATTGCTGTTTAAGAAACAGTAGTCTGAGTTAACGTTAATATACTAATTGGAGTACCAGAGTACACAGAGTTACTAATGGGAGAATCATCTATCAATACATTTTACGTGTTTAAAAAGTAATCTGGATAAATATCTGCTAGATAAGGCTAATCAATGTTCCACATATTGAATAATAACCCTTAAACAAGGTAATCTGCCTTGATATCTTCAAAACTCAGGGTTGAATGCCAAGTTTGAACATCACTTGTTGCCCTCCAGGGAGGAGTCGACCACTGCCTCTGCAGCCCACAAAGTCACACTTGGCTCCTAGACCCGAGGCTTGCTGCCTCACTGCAGACTCGGGTGTCTTTTGTCTAGATGATTACGGCTTCTGGTTCGCTTGTAACGTAGTAGCCTCCACTGCTGCCACCAGAAGAAAATTCTCAAATATCAAATTCGATGGGGTCAGTTCTCGTCATGATAGTCACTGGCTCCTGCTCACCCTGTAGAGGAAAGGTCAGCACTGCCCTCGGGTCATCCCCGCCTGCCTCTTCCATCTCCTTTTCAAGACACCAGCCTGGACACCAGCTGGCGGTCCTCCTGGTTCGCCGAGCCTGCCTCCACGCCCCGGTGGGGAATACGTCTGTCTCCCCTGACCTCCCATCCGTCCTTCCCTGCCTGGCAGCCCTGGTCTTCCCTCTGCNTACGCATCAGGGCAGGGCAGAGGGGAGAACAGGCGCCACAGGCAAGGATGGGGATGTGGGGGAGGAGGACATCCTGTCGCTCCTAGGAAGGCTGGAGGTATGTGTTCCTACTCCCTGCCTTTCCCTTCTTCAGACTCGTGGTTCTCAACCTTGGCGGTAGGCTGCACTCTCCTGGCAGGCTGTTAAAAATGCAGGGGTCTGGGCTTGCCCCAGGGTAGGGTAGGGCTCCGGCATTCCATTTCCTAACACCGACCTTTGCTGTTGATGTCCAGTCGCAAAGTTGTGTTGGCTCTTTGTAACCCCATGGACTGTAGCCCCACCAGGCTCCTCTGTCCATGGGATTTCCCAGGCAAGAACACTAGGGATCGAGCCCTTGTCTTCTGCATTGGCAGCGGATTCTTTACCGCTGAGTCACCTGGGAAGCCCCCCAGCCTGTCCAGTGATGCTAATGAGTAGCTAGGACTGAGAACCGCTGAGTTAGATGGTCCTTTGTCTGTCTTCTTATCAACCTTGAAGTCTTAGACCAGAAACACCAACTTCGAGAAGTCTTCCCTGATAACCTCCCCACTGAACAACTCTCCAAATATACCATTTGCTTTCTAGAAAGCATTGTTGCCATCTGACATAGTATTGAAGAGCCCGGACTCTAAAGCCAGAACATGGGGTTCAGATCTCTTAGTTTTATCATTATCTTGTTTTTATTCATCTCCCTCCTGAGTGTAAGCTCTGTTACAGACCCAGCCAGTTTTACAGATCATTATCATCATCCCCATTTTACAGGCATGGAGACTGAGGCACAGAAAGCATATGCGACTTAACCAGGGGACTAGGTTTATCTGGGACAGTTAAACCTCATGACTGGGAGCTGGAGTGGGTCAGTAATCTGTGCAAGAAGCTAGATAGGGGCAAAGCAGTACTTCTGTTGAAAGCCATGCAGTATCTCCAGGAGATGCCAGCCAAGGGGAGGGCATTCAACTTGGAGGGGGCAAGGGCAGGAAGGAGGCAGAGTTTCCAGAAAGGATAGGAGGGTCAGGGTGGTGTGGGCGGCCCATGAAGGGGTCGGGAGAGGTGAGGAGGAAGGATAAGCAAGGCCAGGACACAAGAGTTCTGGAGGGAATGTGAAAGGCTGAGGCTTCACTCGGAATTTTCTTCTCTGTCCACGTGGAGATGGGGAGTGACTAGAACTCAAGTCTCTTGACATTCAGTCCTTGGTCCTGACGCCCAGCTTGCAGACTTTTAGAACCAGGTCTTTCAATGACTAAACCTTTTTAAAAGTGGGCTTATCTTTCACTCATCTCTCTCCAGAATAACTGACCAGCACTATACTGACTCCAATATACACGTAATGAGGAGATTGGGTAATAGTCAAGTGGGCAAGGGGATCACCATCTAACCATAAAAATATTAAAATCATGTGACATTGCTAAAAATTGTTCTGAAAAAGAGTTCTTTGGAAGTTCCTATTATTCAGATCTTTGGGTCCTGCTCTTTGAAACCACGGGCAGTTGTGACCTTGCGTCTGGAGGTAGTTAGGTGAGAGGGATCTGGGAGTCAAGCCTTCTGATCTGGGTTAAAGGCCCAATTCCTCCCCCTAGTCCTGCGGCATGACCGGGGGCAAGCTCCCAGTCTGGGTCTGCCTTGGTTTTCTCAAGTGTAAATAGAGGTGATAGAACCTCCCCAAAGGGCCGGTGAGGACTGACTGAAATAGCACACACACAAATCAGGAATCCCCCTACCCCTATGAGGGCTTCCCCTGTGGCTCAGCTGGTAAAGAAGCCACCTGCAATGTGGGAGACCTGGGTTCCATCCCTGGGTTGGGAAGATCCCCTAGAAGAGCAAAAGGCTACCCACTCCAGTATTCTGGCCTGGAGAATCCCATGGACTGTATGATCCTTGGGGGTCGCAAAGAGTCGGACACGACTGAGAGAGACTGAATGACCTTCACTTTCACTTGTCACTGCCTCTGTGAAATAAGTACTTGCTATTGTTGTTGACACTGCCAATCACCTCCTGGGTGGTGGTAGTATATAGAAGGAAGAGAACCAGTAGGAATAATTCCTCCTGGGATGAAAAGGGAGGGAACGAGAGAAGGAAAAATGACCAGAAATCCTGGACTCCCCCAGACTGAGGAGTCTCCTAACCTATGTGACTTTTGGTGGCAAAACAGGGAAGTTCAGGCAAATCGGAATGAGTTATTCAACCTAAAAAAAGGTTCTGTGTGTGGGTTAGTAGCTCAGTTGTGTCTGACGCTTTGCAATCCCATAGACTGTAGCCCACCAGGCTCCTCTGTCCATGTAATTCTCCAGGCAAGAATTCTGGAGTGGGTAGCCATTCAATTCTCCAGGGGATCTTCCTGACCCAGGGATTGAACCCAGGTCTCCTGCATTGCAGGCAGATTCTTTACCNCCACCAGGCTCCTCTGTCCATGTAATTCTCCAGGCAAGAATTCTGGAGTGGGTAGCCATTCAATTCTCCAGGGGATCTTCCTGACCCAGGGATTGAACCCAGGTCTCCTGCATTGCAGGCAGATTCTTTACCATCTGAGCCACCAGGGAAACCCCAAATAAGGAAGATCTAAAGGAGTAAAATTTAATTCTTAAGATAAATCAATCAAAAAGAAAACAAGGAAATAGATTCAAGCTGCAGCAGAACTAACTCAAGTGAGATCTCATGCAGGACTTCTTGGCTGCTGAACAAAAGGCAAGGCTGGAACCCAGGAGGAAGCTCAGAGCCCTGGTGGGAGCCAGGAAAAAGGCGAGAGCATTTCTCTCTGGATGAAACATCTGTGTCGGCTGCTGGTTGCTCCCTGTGAGGGATTCAGCTCAGTCTCTACTCGCCTGTGACCATCATCCTAGACAGAGGCAGCTGCACATTTCCAGATCCCAGACTTCAGCGGCTTACGGAGGATGCTCAGCCCGATTCTGACTGAGCAGCTGAGGGGATGGCATATGCTTGGTGGCCCGCAGCTTAATCTCAGAGAACGTGTTCTGATAGAAAGATTCATGATAGCCATCCGGGCTGCAGGTCTTAACTTCCAATTCCGAGAGCCCTGCGGCATATGCCTCTACTTGCTGAACGGCTTTGCACTGGGTCTTAGATGGGGCAGATTTACAGCAAATTATCTGCAAAAGAATGTTGCAGCGGACTTTGGTGCTTCAGAGGGAAAGAGGGGCAGTTCAGAAAAGGAAGCTGGAGGATGCGGGTGATTCTGAGCCTCTTCCTAACCTGCTGGGCAGACTGGTGATACAGGGAGTGGGTGAGGATGACCCTGCAGCTTTGTCTACAGCGGGGTGCTGACACCTGCCAGGGTGGGGAAGTGCGATGCAGCAAGCCCAGGGTGTTTCAGCAAAGCAGAGGCCACTGCATAAGCTGAGAGAGACAGGAATTGTCACTGCTCCAGAAAGGGCTGATGCCACAACCCCGAGGCTGCACCCATGTCCTTAGGTATGAGGACCACTGTAGTCCATGGTCTGCTACCTGAAGGCCCTGCCATGGTAGATGAGGTGACATCAGGGGACAGACTGGGAGCACTCCCGCCTTTCCATCTGACTGCAGGCATCAGGCTGGGCTGTGAGGAGCACGGATCTTTGTTTTATTCTCCTTGACTTAATTCTATAAACATTTTCAAATGTCCAGAAAATTTGCATCTAATAAAGACTGCCTAGATCTTACACCTAATACTGTTATGATTGTTCTATCATTGATCTGTCCAGCTGTCTATCTATCATCTATTTGTATGCATTTCTGGTTTTTTTCTGAACTATTTAAAGTTGCAGACATCACAGCTCTTTGTCATTAAATACTTCAGCCTCCCAAGAGCAAGGCATTCCTGACACAATGAAAACATCATGATTAACCTAAGAAAAAGAATGGAGTTCAGAACATATAATATCTACACTCCAATTTCCTTGTTTGCCTCAAGAGAGCATTTTAAAACTGTTTTAAGCCACTATCCAATCAAGATCCATGCACTGTATTTTTTACTGTCTTTTAACCTCAACACACCCCTCCCAGAAACATATACACACGTATTTGTATGACATCGACTCTTGGTAGTCTAGGGGAGAGTTGTCTTGCAGAATGTTCTACATCCTAGATCTGTCTGGTTGCTTTCTCAAGTTGTTATCTGTTTCGTGTCTTTGTCCCCTATATTTTTAGTAAATTGGAATTTGGGCCTAAATTAGATTCAGTTAAATTAGATTCTGGTTCATTTGAATTAGGTTCAAGTTTTACCTTTTTGGGGACAACCATTTACAGATGATGCCCTGTCCTTCACAGCTTACAATGTCAGGTGGCGTACAACTTTAAGGGGTCCCACCATCAAGGAAAAGAAGCTGTCCTTCAGTTAAGGTGGTGACACCAGATAACCCATTGTGAAGGCAGCCACTTAAAAGGTGTCTATGGCTGAAGCATTGGCACTGGGCAAAATTTCTGTTCCCCAATAACTTTCCTCTTAGAGGTGGTAGCATCCTTTGCTAATCCCTGCCTGCAATGATTATTAAATGGGAAGTTTAATAACGGTGCTTTGTCTGAGTCATTCTGTCATTCTATCTTTATTGGCTGGTTTTCTTCTTTTTTTTTTTTTTTACTTTATTTTACTTTACAGTACAGTATTGGTTTTGGCATACATTGACATGATCCCACCAGGGGTGTACATGAGCTCCCAAACATGAACCCCCACTCCCACCTCCCACCCTACATCATCCCTCCGGATCATCCTCGTGCACCAGCCCCAAGTATCCTGCATCCTGCATCAAACATAGACTGGC